>NW_023612360.1:0-65414 GCF_013339725.1 Rhipicephalus microplus
GAATAGTCGCATGCTTTCTCTGAGAACAAGGCCATATTTTTTATCCAACTCAGTGCTCAGTAATGCAGGTACAATTCAAGTCACTGTGTATAGGTCACTGCTTTAGCACACAAAGACCACGTGCTTTGAATATAGTTGATGTCATTTTAAGCTAACCGTTTCTGCGACACAACCCCAACATTTCTCTGGCAGTTCGTTAGGTAAGTAAAACGCATATGTACCATAGAATTTTCTAAACATGGTTATACATCTCTACTAGTTTGGTCAATAGAGGAAAGCCAGGTGGTCTGTTTTCTGGAAATTATCTTCCTAGCTTTATGCGAGCATCTTCATAGTTTCTTTAAAGTTAAGGGGGAATAATTTATCATGCGTGCAGTAGTCTAGTTTATGAGGACGTTGGTAGCAATTGATCAGTCAGCTGCACTTCTCCACGTCAGGAAAACCTACCAGAGTGTGATAGAAAGCTTCTTTATCCTGATATCACATGCACCTATGCAATCAGTCAAACTAAATTGTGTTCTCGTCACCAAGATGTAGTACCTGCAGTTTACGACATATTGTGACAGCAATGCATGTCTGAAATCACGAAGGTAAAAAAATGGCCCCGTATCGGCATGTCATCTGCAAATGTCGTCAAAAGACGATAGTCTTGTGTGTGCAGAGAGGGAAGAAAACGTTTATTTGATGTTCTGTGCAAGAGAATCGGTGAATGGTACTCCAGAAACGCTGCATTAGAGTGTCTAGAGCGTGCAGTGGAGGCGAACGAGCGCATCAAGTCACGTCACACGTGAGACTTGAGCGCCTTCTAGTAGTTTCTTTTGGAAAACAAAGAGCGTGGCCGTGCGCGCCCGTCTGAGAGGTGATAAGGTGTAGAACACGAGGAGACGGGTAGGTGCCACCACCATCTCGTCTTGGCAAAGCGTTGGAAACCCTCCCCGTTCCGTGCAAGCGTTGCAGGGTAAGCGCAGCGTGATAAGCGCTATTCTCCTTAAAATTACTTATGTATGCGTTTTCTAGTAAGAGATGCATATGCAGAATTTATGCGTGTTGTTATGGTGCCCCAGACATGCCCAATAATTCCTTTTATTGACAATTGCACACGCATGAACGCTCGATCTTGAGCAACATTGGTGGTCGCTGCGAATGGGGTCGCCGTTTGAAGTACCCGATGCCAGTAAGAGTGGACAAACAGACAAACGTTCAGACAGACAGACAGACAGAGAGACAGACACACCAAAATTTTTGTGTCGAAGGTCCCCAAGAAACACTATCGTCTTTAGTACAGCCAGAAGGGTAATACCTTGGAAAGGCTACTGCAACACTTTAAGCCTGTCCTCTTCTGAGACACGTTGTGTGTTGAAGTGCAGGCAACCTTTCAAGAAAACATTTATTCAGTAAACTATGGGTTACTCCACAAGAAAAAAAAACTAACCGACGCGACCGTAGATACTAAAAAAGAATCATGGTTGAAGGTCTTCTATGACCTACGGTCAATCTTTCTGTGTTTCCGCATTACTCCGATATTCTCACTAACTCTGGCCCCTCCTTGCGGCAAGGTTAATTTTTACTAATGGCATAGTGAGGACATATAGCCCTGCATCTGTGAGTCTAAATGTTCTAGTTTGTAGAAGCGCCTTGACTCATAGCACACTGTCAGCCTACCGCGATAAGTCAGTACTGATGCGAAATCTGTGTGTCATCAAACAAAAACATTGCAAAACCTCTTGGTTTGTTGTTTATTTTACATGGTCTTGGGCACAGCACTTCTACACCCTTAATCTGCAGCCTCGTAATTTTGGCTGTGCAGACATGCAACTATGTTACAAGCTGAATCCAAAGTACGAGGGCGTTCCGATAAGTACTCAGCCTTCAAATGAAAAATAAAGGCTTTGGATTGACAATCATTATTTCTTAACATAGTTCCCTTTTACCTTTATACACTTTCCATTCCGATACTCCAACTTCTTGATCTGGCTAGAAAAATGTATTTTCGGCTGAACTGCATAGTAGGCTTCTGTGGCGGCAAGCCAGAGGTGACCACGTCTACATTCAGCTAAAACTTTAGTGCGGTGAGTGACATTTTTAAATTGATAACCAAGAAAAGTGCTATTCTTGTTTTCCTGCTTGCAAAAGTATCTCCGGGCCAAAACAGAAAAAAGCGCTGGTTTAAGCACCACTTTTTCATTTCAGGAACCAGTTTGTTCAGTTTGGCCGTGGAAACAGTTCAGCTGTGAGCTAGCACGTTGTAATGATAGAAAAGCACCTCTTTTTCACAAAGTGTGAACGTTTTTCGCAATACGTCACTAAATCCGCCCAGTAATTTGGCTTAAAAGGACCCTGTCACCCTTTTGTCTTTCTGAACGTCGTCGACGAAGCTATCACCTATAGAATGTATTAAAACGGTGGCCATCATCTTTGTGCCCGATGCTACAGTTTCCACCGTCTTCGGAGCCGGTTCCCCGAGTGCACCCGAACGTTTTGACTATTATTTTTCTATGGTGTGTACCAGTCCGTCCATTTTTGTCAACAGTCACAAAACAACGCTGGAACGCCTTCGAATTACGCTTAAAAAGATTTAAACACTGCTTTAAAGTGCTCTCGAGGACGCACTTGTTGTCTGAAGAGAGCGAACGCGGCTCGTATCGCGTTCACAGCTTTCTCATGCGCGAAATATCTGCAAGATTTGATCGACGTGGTCTTTTAGGATTCTGTCTCATCTAACTAGCGCACATTCAAATGGCGGGCTGACAGTACGAGGTCGTGGATTTTAGCCACGCTATTGGTCATTATAGCCCTTTGTGTGGTCCCAAACACATAGTCACATGCTTTCTCTGAGAACAGGTTAATCATTTTCCTCAATTAAGTGCTCAGTAATGCAGAAAAATTGAAGCCCTATGCCGAAGCGGCTGCTTTCTGACACCCAGGCTACGTGCTGTTAGTTTTGTAGACGTCATAATAAGCTAGTATGACTCAACAAGAACATTTCAACATCAGTTCTTTAGGTAAGCCTAACAGAGAGGTATCATAAAACTTTCTATCCATGGTTACATTTATAATTGTTTGATGTGTGAAGGAAAGCCAGGTGGTGTTATTTCTGAAAGTTGTCTTCTAAGCTTGATGCGAACACGTTGATGTTTCAGTAGAGTTTAAAAGAATCAATTTATCATGCAGTCAGTAATCTAGTCTTTAAGCAATTGAGCAGTTGATTGCATTTCTCAACATCTCAAAAACATACCAGAGTGTGGCATAGACCATCTCTATTTTGATATTACATGCATCTATTCATTGACTGAAATTGAACGGGAAAGGTAAAATAACGTACGCAAAGCTACATAGACAGCATGCGTTGCGCAATTCAAAAACTAAAACGCTGCGCCAGTCAGTGAGCCTAACACCAGTTTTGGAATACTTCAATTGCAGCGCAGCAATGCAGTCAGAGGATACTAATTTTCAAAGGCTCTTGTTACACTTCGAAGCTTATCTGTTCTCAAACGCTTTGTGGAAGTTCATGCAACCTTTCCAGAAAACAAGTATTCGGTAAAATATACGCCACCCTGCAATTTTTGCTGTAGAATTGTAATTATGGCTGTATTAAAGATATGCACAATCTTGTCTTTTTTCATACAGGCATCAATGATTTCACATTGTATTTTTTTGTTTTTTTATTATACTCAGCGATTAAGCCCCATTCCTGGTCCAAGTGGGGTAAGTGTTTTATTCCAAGATAAACTACGCTGAAATTGGGGCTCCGAAATGTTCTTTGTGAAGTTTTAGCTTGGTAGTTGTGCAAGCTTGGCTTACAACATAAAGCGTTTAGGCGGACTGGTGCGAATTGTGCCTGACTCTACCTGAGCAAAAGTTTATCTATACCTACTTGAACATGCAGGGTTAGGATACGCGCTGGCTGGAAATGGTCTAACGGTAACTGTCTGCGCCCTGCGGAAGACCGTGCGTGGGAGGGGGAGTACCCATCTTCAGAGATGTAAACCTTATGTTATTGCTTTAAATGTGAGCGAGCGTTCCCCGCGAGGCAGAGGGACTGCGAAGGTGGCGCGATCAGTGAGTCCTGTGTGCGCCCTCGTTAAGGTTACAGGTAGAGCCCTCAACTGACCCGAGGGGAGCGGGAAGCCAAATGAAAAAATGGGGCGTGGTACTATTGACGCTTTAGAGAATGCGGAGGGCCTGAGGGGCTACAATCCTGGTTTCGTAGGCCTCTATAGCTGCCTCGCAGTCACTGTATATTGACTCTCTGCGACTATTTAGCATAGCCAGCGCGATTCCACTTTGTTCGGCTCTAATGGGCTTCGATGTCGCCTACCGTCGCGGAGCAAGTGCTGCGGGAATTCGAGTCAAATAAGGAAACAGCTAATGCCTTGTGTAGGACAAATCTCGCAATATCCACAAATTTTGTGTAAAGGAAAACTACCGATCGGCGAAGAAACCAGACCAAACGCCGTTTTCGATAACGAAGGCGCGAAACGTTACTTCACTGTGATTCACTTCACGTTACTTCACGTTACTCCACTGTGATATACTTCACTGTGATTTGTTGTGTCCCCGCTCAGTGAATCCTTCTCACACAGCATAACTGATTGTGACGACACCATTCCTACTGTGCTGCCGGTGGAGTCAACTGGACGAGAAGGTGTCGCTGTTTGGTTCGATGCATAATCTATAGTGCGGGTCGCACATACTTGATGCGTGCCTCCCGTGGCAACTCGAGCAGGTGAGTTTGACGCGGCAAGAACGTGCCTGATGTCCTCGGGACTTGCATCAATAGCAGTGGTTGTCTTTCGCAAGCATTCCTTTCTTCGAATCGATGGCAAGGTTCGCGTCACAAGCGCGGGTGCCATGTTTCTTCGACTTGCAGAAAAAACACTCACCCCAGCTGTTCGATGTGCTGTGTAGTACGGAAGCCGTGCTGGTGCTGCCGCGTCGAGTCCTCTGTGCACGGTCATCCAGCAGTCGGTCATTGAAGGGCTTGCACTGCTCCCGACTTTCTAGCTCTATACATGTATAGGTGAGCAGCTCCTTCAACTCCGCATCAGATGTAGCAGCTGCCACGTTTGGGCCTCAATAGAATTGAGGCCCAAACCGGCGAATACGTTGCGGCCCAGTTTCGTTCCGGAAAGCCGGAGCAGCTGTTAGCGCTCTTGCAGCTCGATTATCTCTTTGAGTGTATTGTAAACACTAAGCTTGAACAGGTTTTCAGTGCGAGTGCTTAGAGGCAAGCTGAGCTCAAGCTCAAAGACCTTTCTTATAAGAAAAAAGAGCTTACTCTTCTGAGCAACATGGCAATTATGCATGTCTGCCGAGTACGAAAGGTGGCAGAGCACAAACTCTTGTATGGTACAGGCGATATTGTCTTCCTTGATTCGCCAGTGTATGTTGATGATCCTCCGGATGATGCCAAAAGCTCTTCTGGTCTTGGTATTCTTCTGTCTGAGTGTGGCTCTGTTAGCGCCGTTAGACTCGATATACATCCTCAATACTCGAACGTGTCCCTTCAGGGCTCTGGGGACCCGCCATCATTGAAAAACCATATTTCTCTTTGAGACGCAGGTATCTAGTCATTGAGCCCGCCGCTTTAGGGTCTTTTCTTGTAGAGCAGGAGTTTCGCATTTGATATGGAGCACGTGAGTTTGTTAGGACGGAGGAAACGTTCGGTCTCAGCGATTGTTCGCTGTATGGCTTTCCCAACTTGGTCACGGCTCCCGCCGGTGCACCAGATGGATATATAATCGGCTTAGATGGTATGATTGATTTTTTGGACCTTCGAGAGCTCCGTGTAGAGGCCGCTGACCACGATGTTGAATAATGTTGGTGAAACAACTAAGTTGTAAGGCATGGCGCGTGAACTGAGGGTGAGCTCTTGCGAGAAGTACCTTTCTATCTGCAGCTTGGTTGTTCTCTGGCTAACCAAGGATCTCACAAAGTCATCGACTCTTTCCTAGCCCTAGGCTGGCAATAAACTGAAAAATGAATTTGTGGGAAATGTCGAAAGTCTTCTGCAGGTCTCATCGAAAGATGGCTCTGGTATGTCCCGTGTTCGTGTCGATGATCTGATGCTTTATCAGCTTGATGGCGCCCTGTGTGGTGAGTCCAGCTGTGAAACCAATCACACTGTAGGTGTACTTGTCATTAGTCTCGAGGTGCACCTTGAGGAGGTTCAGCAGGAAATACTCTGTGACCTTACCGACCGAATCGGTTGAAGAAATTGGTCCTAAAGTATCTATTCCTGGTGCTTTGCCAGGTTTCAGGATTATCTATTATCAATAAATCAATCGATCATTCAACCAAATTTTTTATTTCACTATTTTCCACACAAGGCGAAAAAGAGAGAACTAGAGAAAAAGCCAAACTTCATCGGCTTTATCACCGTGTAGGCCGTCTTCCACTGTGCAGGGATCTCTCGTTCGCACCATACCTTATTAATCTTTTCCATGAAAGAGTCGATAGAGTCTTCATTAAAGTTCTTTGGCATCTTATTATGTACTCCACGAGGGCCAGGAGGGATTTGCCATTTAGGAAGAAGAAAGCCTGTCGATTCTCGGCCATAGTAAAGTCCTGGTTCAACTCCGGCACACCTTACTCGGGATATAATAATAATAATAATACGTTTATTTCATCAACATTGTGTACATGATGTCAGGAGCCCGCAGTAAAGCTGCAAAATCGAGGATCAAAAAACAGCTTGACTGAGCTGCTGACTCCTAACTTGGCGAACAGCAAGGATTCAAGAATAAAAAAAACACAACCAAATGTGCATAACATGACAGAAAAAGAAAAATGAAAGACACAATACAAGAAAGTACACTTTTAAGGCACAGAAATCACGAGCAAACAGTTAACAGGAATTATGAAAGAAAAAAATGATAACAACTCTTTATTTGTCAATGTTTCAAGGGGTGCGTTTTTAACTGCGAAGCTATTGAGCAGTCGCGGAAGCTGGTTTTCCAGGCAAGCTGAGCTCAAACCTAGAGACCTTTCTTATAGAGGAATAGAGCTTACTCTTCTGTGCAACATGCCAATTATGCACGGCTGCCGAGTACGAAAGGTGGCAGAGCACAAACGCTTGTATGGTACAGGTGGTATTGTCTTCCTTGATTCGCCAGTGTATGTTGGTGATCTTCCGGATGATGCCAAAAGGTCTGTCTGTCTTGGTATTCTTCTGTCTGGGTGTGGCTCCGTTAGCGCCGTTAGACTTTAAATACATGCTCAATATTCGGAGCGTGTCTATTCTGGGCTCTGGGGATCCACCATCATTGAGAAGCCCTATTTCACTTTGACACGCAGGTTTTTAGCCATTGAGCCCGTCGCCTCAGGGTCTTTTCTTGTAGAGCAGGAGTTCCGCATTTAATAGGGAGCACCTGAGTCCGTTAGGTCGGAGGAAACATTCGGTCTCAGTGGTGCGCTTGGTCATGGCTCCCGCCGGTTAACCAGATGGCTATATGATCAGCGTAGATGGTTTGATTGATTCCTTGAACCTTCGAGCGCTCCGTGTAGAGGTGCTAACCACGATGTTAAATAATATCGGTGAAATAACTGAGCCATAAGCATGCCGCGTGAACCAAGAGCGACCTCTTGCGAGAAGTACTTTTCTATCTGCAGCTTGGTAGTTCTCTGGCTAAGCAAGGGTCTCACAAAGTCATCGACTCTTTCCTAGTTCAGGCTGGCAATAAACTGAAAAATGAATTTCTGGGAAATGTTGCCGAAAGTCTTCTGCACGACTAATCGAAAGATGGCTCTGGTATCTCCCGTGTTCTGGTCGATGATCTGATGCTTCTTCAGCTTGATGGCGCCCTGAGTGGTGAGCCCAGCTCGGACACCAATCACAATATGGGTGCATATGTCTTTAGTCTCGAGGTGCACCTTGAGGCGGTTCAGCAAGGCAGGCTCTGTGACCTTACCGACACATTAGGTTAAGGAAATTGGCCTTAAAGTATCTATTTCTGGTGCTTTATCATGTTTCGGGATTATCAATTATCAATAATCAATCAATAAATAAATTATTCAATCAATCTAAATATTTTATTTTCACTATTTTGCACACAAGGCGAAAAAGAGAGAACTAGAGAAAAAGCTAAAGGTTCATCGGCTTTAGTACCGTGTAGGCCGTCTTCCACTGTGCGGGCACCTTTCAATGGCACCACACTTTATTAATCTTTTTCATGAAGGGGTCGATAGAGTCCTCATTAAAGTTCTTTGACATTTTATTACGTATGCCATGAGGGCCAGAAAAAAATTGCCAATTAGGAAGAGGAAAACCTGTTCATTCTCGGCCATAGTAAAGTCTTGGTTGAAATCCGGCACATCAGGCTCGGGATCTCAAGGTAGTCGACAAAGATCGCAGTTAGAGAATCTTAGGAAATGGTGCCAGTCACATTTTCAGCCGACGCAAAAGTTTTTACTATCTTCGGAGCAGGTTCTGTGGGTGCAGCCTACTCTTTCGACCGTTCTTTTGTCAAGTGTCCACCAGTAGATCTATGTTTCATCGGCGCTCACAAATCAAACCTGGAACTCCAGCGGATTCAAACACTGACATCACTTCGGAGCTTCAAACAATGCTCTGAAGTGATGTCCAGGACGCGCTAGTTGCCCAGAGTTAGAAAACACTGCTTGCATGGTGCCGAGAGCTTTCTTATGCCGAAAATTTCATGCAGGGTAATATACATGAGGCCATTTTAGATTGCATCTCAGCTAACTCGCGCACATTCAGTGGGCGTTTTGTGAGTAAGAGGTCGTGGATTTCTGCTATGTTATCGGCCATCATAGTTTTTTGCGGGGTTCCTGGGCGAGGCTCATCAAGAACCAACGTGCGATCGCGTTTAAAACTGTTGAACCAATTTTGACAGTTGCTATCGAAGGAGAACCTTCACCATAGACAGCATTTAGTCACTTTTTTATTTCTTTGGGCAGTTTCATTTCATAAAACGACAATTCATTTACCAACTTATATTCTCTTTTTTTCATTTTTAACAAACGAACCAAAATCACCTGCTATCTCAAGCTGTCAAAACAAAACCGCGTGCCAGATTGAACTAGTTTCTTGCAGGTGCCTGTCTAACAAAGCGTAATCAACGTCGGTATATGTCTCATTCAGTGCGTCGAGATCTGGCAGTGAAGCTAAATAGTTACCGGACCACCCTTGTAAGAAGTGCTTTGTGCAAACAGATTCGAATCTTAGGTGACCTATGAGAGAATCGATATTTCTTGGAAGCAGGTGATCTAATTGGCTCCAAGATTACAATCAACAACATATCGGATGAATTCATTTTTTTTATCTGAGGAGCGATTCATCTTTTCCAACAACCTACTACTTAGTAATGCACCAGTGATTTCAGTCAACTTTCCATTACGGCTGATTTCTCATACTAAGACTACATGCTGTGAATTTTCCTGACGTCGTGATAAGCTTACGGCTACTGTGACTCACACCAATTTTTCCGTGTCAATTCAATCAGTAAGCAGAACAGAGATGTACCATAAAATTTTTTACTATATTATATCTATATTCATTAGCCGATTGGAGGAATGCAAGGAGGCGTGTGTTCTGAAGCTTGCTACTCAAGCTCAATGCGAACATCTTTATAGGTTCACAACAGTTAAAAGTGACTATTTCGCCAGGCGTGCAGTTATGCAGTCCTAAAGCAAGTTAGAAGCAACTGGGCTGTCGTTTGCGTTTCCTAACATAGTAAAAGCATACCAGTGTGATATAGCTAGACAGGCTGCATTTCGATATGAAACGAACCTACTTGCTGAGACGAAAAAGAGGTTCTTACGACCAAAAAGTAGTCCCTTAGGTTGAAAAAATTTGTAATAACATCAACTGTATGAAAGTTGTAAGGTACTAACTGACTTTTAAATTCACTGTAATGGTTCAATTGCATCTACTTGAAGCCTGAAGTGTTCTCAGACAGACTTTGTGAAAGTACATGCAACCTGTCAAGAAAACATGTATCTACTAAAATAGGGTAACTAGACGATCCTTACAACTTTGTCAATAGTGCAGGTAAAACGCTGTACACAATAGTGCCCTCGGTGCATACAGGCGTTACTTATTCTAAATTGCCAAAATCCACTCTTTTCATGTTCTGGTGCCATTAAGGCCACTCCTGGTTCAAGCGGCGTAAGTGTTTCATGCCAAGAAAAATTGTGTGTTTTGAGATTGCGATAATGTTCCTTAATTGTCTATATGATACGAGCGCATACCAGACTGGATAAAAGCGGACAGTTATACTGGTACGAATTCGCACTATGTCTAGAATCACGTATTCTCATTTAGAGAACAAGGGTGAAACTCACCTGTGCGATACCCAAAACGTTTCCCACTTGTCTTAATCGAAATCATTAGGAATGGTGAATCTTTAATGCACAACAAGAAGCCACGGCTGCTCAACGTAACCTTTTTTCTTAAGTGCTCTCCATTATGGTATAGCTTTCTAACATCTAGCAATGAAGAAGCAAGGACGGAATGACATTTAGACAGAGATAAATATAGAAAATGAGAAAGAGAGAAAAAAACAGAGGCAAGCAAGAGGTTTGAGAAAACAAAGAATATGACCACATTCCTTCGAAATCGAAGTTATTCCATGCACTTGCAAAAAAGTGACTGTTATATAAACGTTTTTAAAGTGAAATCTTGCAAAATACGATGAAAGAATGTACAAGCGTGTACCAGTATTTATGTAGCCATCTTTTCAAGATGGGTTGACGTTCAGGAAGAGTTGAAAAGTTATCATATTAGCAGACAAGATATTCTGCGTTTAAGTATTTACAGATAACGTCGTCTCTAAAATCATCAGAAATACGGAAGGCCATTGAGCTGCGCTCTCGGTGTTTCGTAGTTCGTAAGTATGAGTTTCGTTTACAGTTTTTTGTGAGTTTCTAGACCGATAGGCCAGCTTTTGCACTAGCGGTCTTTCTCATGGCGTATTGAAAGTGGCAGATATGCAATTAGCTGAGAGCATGTATGTTTTAATTCCTTGTTACTTATTTTCGCATTATTCGATTTTCAGCACAGAGGCCCCCCAGTCGCCGGAGGTTCCTTGATTGCTCGTGTATGTCTTTTATCTTTTTGTAACTAGGTACTTATTCGTGTTCAAACAACACATAAAGTAAATATTACGTGGTACACGTCACATACCACAAAAAAACTGGCGCAATGAAACCGCTTCTGCCATTGTAATATTACTGGTAATGGCCAATCGCATATACCCAATATTACTGATCGATTCATTGATATGTTACGTTTAACGTGATAAAACCAACATATGAATATGAAAGACGCCGTAGAGGAGGGCTACGGAAATTTTAACCAACTGGAGTTTTTTTACATGCACTCAGACCTGAGCACATGGGCCTACCACATACTTGCCTCCACCGAAACTGCATCCGCCTTATACCGAATATTATGCAACACAAACAGGAAAATTATACAAGTAGAAATATAGGAGACAAGTGCTGATTCAAGGACATCTACTAGTCTTTTATGAGAAGGAGATATTGTGCAGTAGTAAGCAGCGCACGAGGAAAACCAAACGACAATCCACAAATTGGCAACGATCGTTATAAATAACATGAGACACTTACGCTGCCAAGACAACGAAATGTATGTGCTAACAATATATTGAAATACTACACGAAGTAATGCTACCAGTCAACTTCTTTATTGCCTGGTGTGGTGCAATTCAATGAATTGTTGGTATAAGGAAACGCAGTCGCTTTTGCTATTGCAGTAGCCTGGGTTGGTTGTTTCTTGAGGCTTCTCTGAACCATTGGCACATGTTTTACCACTCTTGTAAGAAAAGAGCGAAAAAAAAAACTGCGGAGTAAAGCGAAAAGTCTTGAGTGTGCACATTTATTAACAATATTACAAGTGTACTAGGGGTATTTATTTGGTAAGGCGAAAGCTACTGCGATTCATAAAAATAAATTCGTAACATGTGTAAGCTCAAGCGATTTATTCCTCCTTTAGTGAGATGAATTAGGTACCAGTTAAGCTGTTCAAGCTGGTGTACATTGCAGTCTTTTTATGTGTTTATGAAGCTTTCAAACATGAAATGTCACCGGAAACAGAATACCGATTGGCAGCAATTTCTATAAGACTACCAATTGTATGTCGCAGCATTGAAGCAGGCATGTCGGCTTGACCAGAATTAGCCCTAATAGGCACCCGATTTTCTAAATATTTTTCATCATTGTCAGTTTACTTTCTTCCCCGACTTCTCCCCTGATGTCGCGCCTACGTGTGACGTACAAGTGAATTATGAGCGAACATGTTGAACGGTTCTCAAATTTATTAATAAAGTAATTATCAGTGAATCATCGTAATTGGCTTGAAAGGTTGCTCGGTGAAACTGAAACGTTGAAATTTTTGTGAAATAAAAAAAGAGAAAAAAAGCACACTATAAAATGCACGCGCATTTCTTTTTCTCATGACACTTTCACCAATATCAGTTGTCTAGCCATAGATTTAACTGTTATAGTGGTTGTATTGGAGAATTTTTGACCTCCTAGAAAGCAAATCATGATTCCAGCAAGAGTCCACAGTTTTGAAGAAAATTTGTATATCATTCCGCAAGTTTTAAATAGTTTGAGCCAGCGTGTTGCATACGTTAATAAAAAGCAGAAACGAAAACCTTTGAAAACCATTTTTTATCTCAATAGACTTACAACTTGTGTTAGTACTGCACAGAAAGGCCCCTTTCAAATTATTTCATGTTCGTTTTTACTGATCCAAAATATCCCTATGCATCGTGAAAGATGTCCACGAAGGAGATTTATAACCAAAAAAAGGTTCCATTCCCTTAAGCACAAAACAAGTTTTTTTAGGCATGTAAACACTTTCTGACTTTACGTTCAAACAATGTGCTTACGACTGCCGAAATCATTCATGGAGGAGATTAAAAAGTAGCAGCTAAAATAAACAGGTAACTATTTACTGGCATGATAATGCATTACTTGTCGACAAATACAAGTTAACCCAATAAACTATAAAAAAAATTCAAACAAAACTGGAAAGAGAGAAACGCAAATAAAGAAGAAACCCAAATAGGAAAAGACGCACACGTTTGCAGGCTCCGCAGCAGTCAAGAATAGATTGGCAAGAACGACGACACGAATTCAGGGCTGCTGACCAAAATTACGTGGCAGTACAAAGATATCATCTAAATGAAAATATGAAAACGTTTATTGATAATATAAATAAAATTATTGACACTATCATAGCAATAGACAGTCATTCTAAGCTTTACATGTTACAACAGCATACATTTTACGTAGGCCATGAAAAGATAAATTTTAGGCTCTTTCTGGTGATAAAATTTTAACTTACAAAGGCCCAGGCAAAAACTACTGCTCAGATGTTATTAAAATCTTGCAGATTTATGTAACTGCGACACAAAATGTGAGCTTTTCATTGAGTTGTAAGTATTTTGTATATGTTTTCTGCTGTACTTTGCAAGCAGCTGTTCACTCGACATAGCTATTTCTAAGCTAGAATAAAGCTGGAATGGATTGTACAATAGGCACTTGCCAAGCGAACAACAAAGCTGTCGTGGTTCATGCAACTTTTTGAAGCACCAGCGCTTTATGGAAAGTGAAACACGGGAGATAACTTTTTCAAAAGCGCGGTAGACGCAAGAGATTGCTTATTACTCGTGTTGGGTACAAGAAGACTTGCCACTACATATAACCGGTGCTGCTAGAACTATAAGGATTCGCTCCTTTTCTTTTCATTCACAATTCTACGCTTCAGGCTAGTTGTAGATGTGATCACCAGTACGTATATATGACTCCCGACTGAAGACAAAAGTGTGCTAGCACTTCTGTTTGCAACAGTTTTAATAACTACTTCAAAACACCAAGAAATATAATACTGTCTTAAGAGCAGCGACAGTTTATTCTTTAGAAGTTAGACACTTTTCGCGTTTTTTAGATGCGGAGCATCTTATACTCGCACCTTGTAGTGCGCCGTCCGCGCCGTCCGCACCGCTTCTCGAACATTCGACAGCTGACGCGCGCGCATGCGCCGTCGCGCCGTCGCCCACTCTTCCACCATCTGTGCATCCCTTCCTCCTCTACACACCGCGCGCGCTTCACTCCTCCACCATCTGTGCACCCTTCCTCCTCTACACACCGCGTTCGACATCTACAATTCTCCTGATTCTCCAGTGGACGCGCATGTGGCGTCGCGCTTCGAGAACATTCAACAGCTGACAGTGCATGCGCCGTCGTGCTGTATATATACTCAAGGTCGGCGCTCGCTCGCTCAGTTGCCGCTCGTCGGTTGGTTTGTACGGCGCGTCGACGTCCAAGGTCGTGGTGAAATGAATTCCAACGAATCCACAAACACAATGATCGACGTCCCTTCGACCAGCGCCGCCCTTTCGCATACGTGTGTACGTGTTCACTCATTTAACACCCCCTCCTACAACCACGTTAACCAACTTAGCCATCGACCCAAGTAAGTCGCAATTTAACACCCCATTTCACAACCACGTTAACCAATTTAGCCATCGACCCAAGTAAGTCGCACTTTAACACCCCGTTAACCAATTATATGGTCCGCATCCTCCTCAGTGTTCCCCCGAGGGAAGCTGCGGGCAATTTTTTTTTCATGCACTCCAACCGCCCGCGACTGATGCGCTCAAGGCAACAATCACATAAAAGTAGCCTATGCTCTAAGGCAAAAAGGTGGTAAAAGGGTGTGTGGTTCGTCCTTTATGGGACTAATAGGGCTGTCACATCCATTAATCCTTTAGGGGCTAACAGCACCAAGTCTAACAGCTAGTCTCCGCAGACAAGCTCAAGGGACTAACATTTAGCCCTCACATTTACACCTCAGTGAGTAAATGTTTCTCCCACAATTCACTTCAAAGGACTAACATTTAGTCCTCACGATTGCACCTTATAGCAAAACGGTTATTCTCCACATTTACACCTTACCGGTCAACCGTTAGTCCTCACAGTTGCACCTGGCTGGACAAACGGTTGATCCACTCAAATACTCCAATCCAATGAACTTTTTATTCCCAGTGCAAACACTGTTTTTTGTTTATTTTCCGCCATGCCTTATACTTTTTTTGCCTGTTTTTCTGCGCAGTGAGCAACAAATAGAGCAGAAAAAAGCGCAGAAAAGGTATTTAGCCACCTATGTGTAACTGCTTTCGTAGTGAGGGAAACAATTTTTTTACATACACATCAAGTTTCTCCGTTCTCTCAAAGGAACTCATGGTGAAGTGTAGAAGTCCAGTCTCGCTGTCACATCTTGTTCAACCCTTGTGGAGCCCCTCCTACGGAAGCAATAGATGACATGCATTGAAGACACCTGCGAGCCTTCTGCCTGTAGTGTTCCCCCGGCTGCAAGTACAATAAGATTGTAAAAATAGTTAGACACACGTGACAGAAGGTGAAGATGCACGCATATGACAAGTACGTGCAAGTTAATATAAAAACATGTGTGTAAAATGTGAGACACAAATCACTCTTCCTTCACATCTCGCACAGTCCTTCTGAAGCTGCTCTGACGAAAAAGATGGATGACAGGCATCGCAGACGCCAGCGCACACAGCCTCCAGTACGGTGTGTGCCCACGGCGGCACAATAAGTTTGTAAAATAGTGAGTCACACATGACAGAGGATGAATAAGAACGTATATGAGAAATACATGCAAGGTGAAATAAAAACATACGTGAGATATGACATGCTAATAATTTCACCGTGATGTCACACATCGTCAGACTTATTTCGATCCCTGTAGCGCAACAGCCTAGAAATACATGCAAGGTGCAATAAAAGCATACGTGAGATATGACATTCTAATAATTTCACCATGATGTTACACATCGTCTGACTCATTCCAATCCCTGTAGCGCAACAGCTTGGAAGCGGCAGCTGGTGCCACAACTCCGCGAACCACCATGCCGTCAACAAGTCAACGAGTCCTAAGCGAGTGACGTCGTTCATCTCGAGCAAGCGAATGCGATACCAAACACAGCGCTGTACGTGGAGTGTCTTCCGCCAGCGAACTTTGAACAGGAGAGCGAGAGTACGCTGGCCCGCCACCACAAACAGCGGCGAGCTGATTTGGAGCTAGCACCGAAGAAATCGACGGTAATGCGGCCTTTTTTCACAATATCCAGCGAGTGCAGCGCGCAAAAACGTGTCCGCCGCCACAGCCAACTGACAGGAAAGGCAACTGTTGTGGCGACCAATTTTCACTGAGTGCCGGCGCTAGCGAAAGCCCTGCGAGCCCATGCTGGCGCACTTACAGCGTGCGACATACTACAACCAAGCTCGTTACAAGAACCCGACGTGTTTTCGACGACTCCCAACACAACGACAACGTGTCAGCCCAATGTCGTCAGCCCGGAGCTCATCGCGGCGGCAAAGACAGGCGAGCACTCGATGAGCAAGTGTATGGGAGGCCGGCGGCAATCGCGGCCAATTTTCAGGTGGTCACCCAAGCTGACCTTAGCGGTGGATTTTGTGCGTGCGATATACAACATGACCTAGCCCGTTGCCGGCAAGCGCGATCTGTATCGCACACACGACAACTAGAGTAGAATAAATATTGATAACCTATTGCAAAAGTATCCAGCGCTGATTTCTTCCCTGACTTGGACTGAAGTATATATCCGATAGGCCTGCTGTCTTTTTGGAGGACACCATGTTGGCCTTCTCAACTGTCGCTGACATGTGTTGGTCGTGACTATCTTGAAGCCAGAGATATACAGCGCAGCGTGGTGACGTGTCGAGACTTGCTCCAGAGTTCATTGTTGCAGCGAAACGTAAAAGCAGCAGCCCCCGCTGATCCAAGCGTACAAACAAGCACCACGTCGTGATTACTAAATCATCGAATCCAGGTGACCATGGTCGAGCACTCCGAGCGTGACACAACGCTAACCCTCGCCAGCAAAATACGGGGAAAGACTGAGCCAGGAGAGAAGGAGGACGGCCAGTGATCTTGGCAACGCTTTGTGCGCTGCCTGCATTCCCCGGGTGGTTCATCCCTTTGAAGCGTGTTTGGAGACTAAGTGGTTTGCACGCGGCCCAATTCCCTCTGTGGTTCCTCCTCAACGGTCCATCCGTTCATCGCATGCGCCTATTGGGCTCCGTTACTCCTTTTTAGGGTAATTTTGCCTTAGAGAGATCCGTGTCTTGACAGAAAACGTCAATGTAGTGCAATGACTCATGAACAGCAAAAATTCTGCACTGCGGACCTTCTGAAGCCAGCAATGTCAAATTTGAGTGAGACAGGAAGTTAGGAAAGAATAAACGCGCGATAAGTAGGGTCATTCAGCGCAAAGCCGGTCTTAGCTCTCAAATTCAAACGTTCGTAACCGCACCGGATGTATTTATAAAGAAAAACGAACATTCAAAGAGTTAGAAAAAGCCAGGTGATCTGCGAGCCATGTGATGTTGAGAGTCGACAGGCGATCAGGTGGTATTCCACAGAGCTTAGAAAACGCAACACAACCCCTACTTGGACCTAGCACAGCAGCATGGCATGCAATGACACAATACGGTTCGAATGCAGGTGCGAGACTATTGCCAGTAGTATATTTACCTAAATGCTTTGTGAAGAAATACTTAACAAAGAAAAAAGTTGGGGCGTGCAGCCTCACTGGCAGCTACCTTATGGTTAAGCCCTTCTCAGCAAAACAGGATTGACCGTCCTGGTGGAATACTTAGCCACTACACCCCTTGTGAACGTAGCAATTTACCCTTGGCCCTCAGTCTTCAGCGGCTGCGAAGAAACAGTGCAAGGCGGCAGTGAGACCTGCAACGAATAGGTGGTTGCTAAGAATGTCTGTATCTGGACAGGTCGTCATTGAAATTTGAACATGGCTCCATTTAACGCTAGAAAGCTATCGACTGAGGCTAGCCTAGCTGTGCTATTTGAAAAATTAGGTGGTGTTAAGTGTAATATGATTGGGCTAAGCGAAGTTAGGAAGACACGTCTGGCTTATGCCGTACTGAAGAACGGACACGTTTTATGCTACCGTGTATTAGTTGACTGAAAAGAACAAGGGGTGGGGTTTCTTCTAAGCAAACATTTCGCACGCTACATAGACAAATACTATATCATCTTATAGAGGGTAGCAAATTTTATAATTAGGTTTAACAAAAAGTAGAAGATGAAGGTGGTACAGGCCTACGCGCCTACATAAAGCATTGATGACAATTAGGTTGAACCCTTTTGTGAAGACGTGTAGTGAGTCATTATTAAAGTATAGACAGCATACTATTCAGATGGGTGACTCTATTGCCAAAGTAGGTAAGAAACAGGCCATATATCTTGCATTGGAGAAATATGGCATCCGCTCCAGAACTGCTAGCGGGGTGAAATTATTGCTACAAAGTTGCAAGCTGTCACTGCACTAAATCTAGGATCGCAGAGCTTTGAAATGCAAGCTTATGTAGCCGCTCCTGACAATTCTTGAAAGGGTGTCATTATCGGCCCCGAGAAGAATACTTCACCCACCGGACTCCTCTACAACATCTACGCACCCAACGTCGAAGTCTTGCACGCCCGAATGATGGGATCCACAAACATGGCGTTGACAACTTTTGCAACCCTTCAAGTTTCACGTTATTTTATTTATTTATTTATTCATACTGTTAGCACACATGCCAAAACAGGAGTTGCTCATTTGGGCACACAAATTTCAAAAGTCAATGTAAAAGTAGAACATCTCGCAATTTGACACAAAGAAAGCAAAAGCAATGCAAAAAAATAAATAAAAAAATCCAACATTCAAAGCGCACCCTGCACCATAACACGGCAGAACACAGGTGAGCAAGTGAGTGCCTTATCACAGCTCACTTCAACATTTGAAACGCACATTCGAAATCTTTAACATTGTTACACAGCACAACGTCATTCCGTAACTTATTCCATGTGTCAATAGCGGATACAATAAAAGAATTCTTTAACAATTTTGTGTTATGCTTCAGAGGTTTAATGTGTTTGGTGTGTTTTGTCCGCGAATGCGACGTGTCTAGACCTAAAATTTTTGTTATTTCTGTATTGTAGATACCGTGAAATATCTGAAAGAAGAATTTCATGCTGTTGATATTCATTCTTTCATGCACTGTAAGAATATGAGCCCTAGTTCTTAGACTTGTTACGGACTGCGTTCTACGGAAGGAATTAAAAATAAATCTTAAGGCTCTATTTTGGACCTGTTCACATTTTGCGATATTATTTCGCGTATATGGCTTCCATATCGGGCATGCATATTCCAGCAACGGAAGTACTGTGGTTTTATATGCAATATGTTTTACTTCAGGTGTCACGTCACCGAGCCTCCGATGAAGCATGCAAAGCTTTTTTTGCGATTTATCACAGATGTAATCTATACGGCGGTTCCAGTTCAAGCTATCTGTGACGTGAACACCCAGGCATTTATATTCTGACACACGGCAGAGTGGTTCGTCATTTATGACGTAACGAAATACGAGAGGCTTGGTTTTTCTTGTGATCGGCATAAAAACTGTTTTGCTTGGGTTCAACACCATTTGCCATTTTTCGCACCAAGAGCCTATCATGCCAAGATGTTCATTAAGCTTTTCCTGGTCGTAGTTTGATTCTGCCATTGAATAGATAACTGTGTCATCAGCATAGTGCCTAATGAAAACATCAGGCGAGCATTTCCGATGGAGGCGGAAATGTTGTAGGCCCGTGTGCTCAGATTTGGGTGCACGTTAAAGAACCCCAGGTGGTCTAAATTTCCAGAGCCCTCCACTACGGCGTCTCTCATAATCATGTAGTGGTTTTGGGACGTTAAACCCCACATATCATTCAATCAATCAAAACATCAGGCGAGAAGCCGCTGTTCATATCAATAATATATAGTAAGATTGATTGATTGATTGATTGATATGTGGGGTTTAACGTCCCAAAACCACTATATGATTATGAGAGACGCCGTAGAGGAGGGCTCCAGAAATTTAGACGACCTGGGGTTCTTTAACGTGCACCCAAATTTGAGCACACGGGCCTACAACATTTCCGCCTCCATCGGAAATGCAGCTGCCACAGCCGGGATTCGAACCCGCGACCTGCGGGACAGCAGCCGAGTACCTTAGCCACTAGACCACCGTGGCGGGGCAATTTATGAGCTCATCATTCTGCAGGATCGTGCTAAGTTTATGCAGCAATTTTGGATGTGGTATTTTGTCGAATGCATTTATGAAATCAAGAAAAATGATGTCAACTTGCACTCTGTCATCTAAGATTTGACTAATGAAATGTGAAACCTCGGTGAGAATTGTCACTGTCGAGAAACCTCGCCTGAAACCATGTTGTTGTTCTGCCATTAGTTGGTGCTCTTCGAGAAATTCTGTTAAGTGCTTAGTAAGTACATGCTCTAGTGTTTTACAGCACGTGCTTGTCAAAGACACAGGCCTGTAGTTGTTTACACAGTCTTTAGCACCTCCTTTATGAAACGGTATGACCTTAGCACATTTACAATCATTAGGAACCTGTCCGTCACGCAAAGATTTGTTAAATATATCAGTGAGATAATAAGAGCACCATTCAGCATACCTTTTTAAAAAGACATACGGAATGCCATCTAAGCCAGTTGATTTCTTTTCATCAAGATTCAGAAGAAGGTTACAAATGCCTTCCTGTGTAACGACAATATCAGGGATTAGCGAGGCAGGACAATGAAGGCTGAATTCCGGCAGTATACTGTCATCGTCCGTAAAAACCGATTTGAAATAATCAATAAAAGTACAGGTTAACTGAAAACTATCGGTAACAGTGCCGGTTTCTTTATTTAAATACACAGCATTCGCTTTTTCTTTCGATAAATATCGCCAAAACTTCTGCGTTGCTGTTTTAATAAACTGCGTTAAAGATTCATTCATGTATCGCTTCTTTACGTCAGCCAATTCAGCTCTGAACGACAAAGAGAGCGTCGTGACGTCAGCTGATTTGAGACTTTTCTCACTACTCTTTCGTTTTCCCCACATGCGCCTTAGTTGTCGTTTCAAGTGAATAATTTTTCGCGAAACCCATAAATTCATTCTTTGAACCTTTTTTTTCGGTCAGGTATGTAACGTTTTATTAGTGTGTGTACAGTTTCTTTACACCTTTTCCACGCATCATCAACCGTTGAACTATCACATAGAGTATTGCGCTTAAAATCTTCATAATCAATGCCAAAGGGTCCAGAATTGAAACATCATCCGCTCTAGAGTAATTGGGCACTAGTACAGACTTTGTGGCTTGCGCTTAATGACACATGCCCAATAGCTGAAGAATCGCCATACTGTGATCTGAAATACCGTCCATCACTTCACAAGTGTACTTTTGTTGCCAGTGATGGACTCAAAATTACAAGATCAAGTAAATAACCACCCTTTTCGTGTACTCGTGTGCACTCCTGTACAACTTGAACCATACTGAGCGAAAATATTCCATCTAGGAGAGCTCGGGATGGTAATACATCAACTTGACCCGCTTTATACTCCACCCAGTTAATATGCGGAAGATTACAATTACCGGCCATTACAATTTTTCTTTTTGAATTCTGAAATTTGCTATGTAAGAAGTCATTGAAAGCTAGCATGTAGTCTTCCGAAGAATCGGGAGGACGATACACTGCAATGAATGTGAACGAACTGTCGTATAAAGTCATGTAACATGCAATACATTCAATTTCAGGTGGCGAAAAACGTTCTATACACTCAGTTGGTCTTTTACAGATAATCGCAACACCACAACCCCTAGATGCGCGATCTCTACGATAAGCTGTATAGTTTGGAGGAAGAAACTTGCAGTTTTCAATGCGTTCGTTCAGCGAAGTTTCGGTAACAATGAGTACATTTGGTTCATACTCGAGCAAACCACTTTCAATGGCTGAAATTTTATTCAAGAAGCTGCGCGCGTTCAGAATAATAACTGTCACTGCATCAGGAGTAGTGCCCACGTTCCTAGATTTTCATGTGGTTTGGAGATTATCAGCAATTAAGCATGGTTTCCGTGAAACGGTGTTTTCGTCCCAGAAATATGCATCCCTGTTCACGTAAAGTTTGTCATGGACAAGGCGCACGCACGCACCACTTTGTTTTTCTTCTTTTACACTCTCCCAAAGGCGCTTTCGACAATAAAGTACGCGCTTTGAAAAGGGTTCACGCACCGAAACACCTGTTCCTTTCAATTTTGAACACTTCATCAAGATATCGCTCTTTTCTTTGGAGTTGTATAAGCGAAATATTACAGGCCTGGAATGGTCTCGCCTTTTTCCAAAGCCGTGTATGCGTTCTACACTACACGGGCTTACACCTATTACAGAAAAAATGCTTTTGGCTTAGAGTTTCAAACAAATCATCGGCTGATTCAGTTGGTCTCTCAGGAAGACCATAGACGATCAAATTATTTCTTCGTTGCCGATTTTCCAGATCGTCAAACCTCCGGGAAAGCACTGCCACTTGCTCAGTTAAAGCAGAAACTGCTTCTTTAGTTTCGGTAAATTTTGGAAGGGATGACTCAATCATAGACAGTCGTTCTTCAAATTTTTTCCTGACGCTGCCATTATCTTTTACTTCCTTCAGAAGCGCACGTTGAACACATTTTATATCAGCAAGTGTCTTTGTCCTTTCAATGTTTGCAAAATTTGTTCAATTTTTTCTTCAAGTACAGCGGGACCGGGGTTTGTCTCAATATCGCCGCTCCTAGCCAACGTCAGCAACACATACCAGCAATCACAAGATAAAGACAACAGTGTGTTGGGGCACGGCACGACTATATGAAATAGCTCATCGCTTCGAAAACATGAAAAGCACCGCCTCACCTGTAAACAAGCAATGACGAGCGTATTTGAGGTCATGCTTTGGTGAGTGCCGTGCCCGCAACCGAGTCCGTGTGGATCCGAGGTGTTCCTGATGTACGGTTGAGGGGCGTGCACATCCACCTTTGATTGGACCACGTAGTCACAGCATGGCTCGTCGATGACGTAGGCTGTTGAATCCAGGGGAACCGCATGAATGCGTCCGCTTGTTGAAAGATGTTCGACGGAGTAAAACACACTCGGCAAAGTCGTGCTGCTTGCAGAAATGATAATCGGAATCTGTAAACAAGCAAAGACGAGCGTATTTGAGGTCATGCTTTGGTGAGTGCCGTGCCCGCAACTATGTTTACTACTACCACGCGGAATACAGATGCTACATTCACCGACCTCGCAAACAAGTTTGCAAAATCTGCCTTGCACTTGGACACCGGGCAGACGTGTGTCCAACCCTGACAAAACGCCGATGCCAAGCATGTGGAGTTGAGACACCAGCGCCGGAGCATGACTATACAACTCAACGCTTCCACTGCAAGAATGACCACCCAGCTATGCACCCCAAATGTCCTGCGAGAGAACAGAAACCTCCAAACAAGCATTACGTAAAGAAAGCACTGGAGACGAACGCGTTAGCACCACCCCCTACATTACCACCCGACGGACACAGGCCCAGATCCAGAACGAGGCGCAGCCTATCCAAGAGCAGAGAGAAGTCTCAGGGCAGGGCCTTGGAATCATTAAACAACACGCCAGGAACCGCATCTAAAAGCAGCATCACCACCCTGGGACTGATCCCCTAAAAGAACATAGCCGTGAGTGCAGAGAGACCAGAATCGCCACCAGCAAAGAAGCCAGCGCTCGCTGGACAGACGCCTCCGGCTAAGGTGAGTTGGGCAGCGGGGCCTCCCAGCCTGAAATCTTCTTTACCTAACTTCTCCCATCTGTCTTCATCACACAACCACCCCAACGCACCTCTCACATCTAACGTACATAACTGCACTAAGCAAGAGCTGCAAGATGCCTTCACAAAACTGAGAGACTCGCTTAAGGCTGAAGTAACCAGCATGATCACTCAGGCAAATAATGACTTCCGTGCAGACCTTAGGGATATGTTAAAGGCCCATAGCCAAGCACTTGTACCAGAACTAAAGCAGCACATACGAAAAAGCTTTGCGTCATTTAGTACATGGCCCCAAGACTCATTGCCACTAGCTACGAACCCCAATAATCTCACCAAACGACCCGACTCTTACATCTGCCCATCACTCCTAACTCAGGACACAGTCCAAAAAGAGCAAAATGGGCTCCCCTAGTCCTGCCTTCACCATGTGTCAAAGGAACTGCAGGGGGTTTCAACGAAAGAGAAGCTCCCTGCAACAGTACACTGCCACTTTCGCGCACCCTCCGGATATCGTGGCTCTTCAGGAGACGCTCTGAACACCTACCCTCTCGGGCTTCCATACATATACAGATCAACAAACACCATGACTCGTCGCAATACTCGTATTCAAACACATGACAACTATAGAACACACACTGACTTCATGCCTTCTACATGTGCTTGTTGAAATTATTCCTCAGAAACGCAGTCAGCAGAGCTTGTTTATACTAAACATCTACAGCTCCCCTAAATCTAGGGGAACGACTTTGGGTATTTTGTAGCAGAAATGTGCAAGCTAGGGGAACAAGTTGTAGTGGTTGGTGATTTTAACACCCCATAAGCGTCATTTGGATACATATCGGCCACGCGTAAAGGTACCAAATAAGAACGCCTCATCTGCAATCACATTATTACACTGCTCACGGATCCGCAAGAGGCAACCAGAATTGGAACCAGCGCAACCAGATTTACGTGTTCTGACCTAACCTTAATAAAGAGACTAAGCAATTATAGCTGGTGAAATTTACATGAAACGTTAGGTAGTGATCATTGCATCATTTCCACTACACTGCACATCTCCAACCCCCGTGCTCCAGAGCGGAAGGTCCGTCTCACTAACTGGGACACATTTAGAAAACAACGTGCTCAGACTGGCAACAACGAGAGACCTTTAAATGAATGGCTACAGTGCCCGCAAGCTGACCTTGATAAAGCGACCAAGAGGATAAGCACTACAACCGCAATTAGAAATGTCGACCGGCACCTTCTAAAACTGTGGGAAGCACGCAGAAGCCTCATAAAACGCTGGCGTAGGCAGAGACACAATCGCAAGCTTAAACTTCGCATTGCTCAACTCACGTGGCAAGCCAAACAATACGCCTCATAGCTCACGAGGAACAATTGGCACAACTTTTGTAATTCACTTAATGGAACACTAAGCACTGCGCGAACGTGGGCCATACTTGGAGCCCTTGTTGACCCGAAAAGTACCAGGTCCTACACGAGCAGTACCATCCAAACACTTCTTCACAAGCAAGATGGGGACGACAACAGCATCTTGCAGACGCTTTAAGAAAAGTACATCGCTGCAGGCCCTCAGCCAAAGTATGAAAACTACCCATATGCAGCGTCAACACCGCTAGATGCTGATATCACTGTGCACGAAGTTCGAGCTGCCCTTCTGAATATCAAGCGCAACACAGCGCCAGGGAAAGACAACATCCAATACTCTCTCATACGAAACCTCAACGACGAAGATCTAGAACAGCTCACAGATTTTTACAACACTCACTGGAAATCCGAAACGGTACCCCAAGAATAAAGACATGCCGAAATAACACTAATTCCTAAGTCCAGCAAACCCTTAGAGCTTGGAAACCTGCCGACCAATCTCGTTGACGTCTTGCCTCGGTAAATTATTGGAGCATGTCGTACTCCATAGACTGCAACCATATCTTGAGGCCCAGGGATTTTTTCCGGGCACACTGTTTGGGTACCGGGCCCATCTTTCAACGCAAGACGTACTTGTCCAACTAAAAGAGGAAGTAATGGACAGGCTCAGTTCTACGAAAACTAGAGCTCTGCTTGCCTTGAACATCCACGGTGCGTTTGACAACGTCTTGCATGACCTAATACTGGAGAATCTCGTGTCAAAACGCTGCGAACGACGAGTTTACGGCTATGTGAAAGCATTCCTAACAAACAGGACGGCAACTATACGATTAGGCTCTCTTCGCAGTGACATCATTAAGCTCGCAGGTAAAGGCACGCCACAAGTATCGGTGTTATCCGCGACACTCTTCAGCATCGCCATGGCTAAGTTACCGCCTCTACTCGCCACCATTGCAAGTCTGGGACATGCTTTATACGCGGACGACGTCACTATATGGGTGACCAAAGGCTCAGACGGACAAATACAAGATGCCCTTCAAGAAGCAGTAAATACAGTTCAAGCATACGCACGAGCAGGTGGTCTAACGTGCTCTGCAAAAAAGTCGGGAACTTCTACTCATTCGTCGTCCCCAGCGAAAGCCCGACGACAACCTGCAAATCACAGTCACCTTGCAAGACCATGTAAATCCATGCGTACAGAAACTCCGCGTCCTTGGCCTTCATATACAAGCTGATCTCAAGGCAACGCATACATTGAAGATATTAAAACAGCAAGTTTCTCAAATCACGCATATGATCCACCGCATCACCAACCGAAGGCATAGACTTCAGGAACAAAACATTCTACGTATAGTTAATGCCTGCATAGTAAGTCACATCACCTACCACGTGCCTTATAAAATCCTAACGCTTGCACAAGAGAGAAGACTGGACATTCTCCTCCGTAGAGCCATCAAGGCGGCGCTTGAACTACCAACGTACGCATCCACCAACCGTCTCCTAGCCATGGGTGTACACTACAACCTGAGGGAACTAACCAAGCCACAACGTAATAGTCAGCTACGAAGACTCCGCAGCACCCAAGTGAGAGAGCGACTACTCGTTAGGCTAGGGTACCTTCCGAATCTATGTCGATACAGCACACCTGGGAAACAGCTACGCACTGACTTCCGAGCAAGAATTACAGTCACGCCACTTCAACGCAATATTCACCCTGAGCGCAACGCTCAATGCCAGCGGGCAAGGGTTAAAAACCTCATGAGCCTCATCAATCAGTCTCCTCTAAACACTCTCTTACTCTGCGACGCCGCTAGACACCACTCCTGCAGTTTTACAGTTGGAGCAGTGGTGAACAATGATCAGGACGTAGTCACCTCAATCAGCGTACCTACAACGAACATATCTGAAGGCAAAGAATGTGCCGTCGCTCGGACAATTTCCCACGCTGCCATAAACCTTCCTCACGTAGATGCTATTCTAATCTTTACAGACTCAATGGATACCTGCCGTGCCTTCACACTGGGTATTGCCTCACAGCACGCACACCGAATTTCGAACACCACATTCCACATGCCACACAAGTTCCGACTTATCTGGACCCCTGGGCACGCCTCTCTCTCCGGTCATGACTACACTCATGCAGCTACCGGAGCACTCACTAACCGGGATCCGCAAGAAGAGCTGTCCAACCCAGATGGGGAGGACACAAACACGGAACTTCTAAGATATTGAGACACTCTCGATTATTATACACGAGAAAGCATTCGGTACCCTCCACCACTCCACACGCTCACACGAGAAGATGCAACTGCGGTGCGTCAACTGCAGGCGAACACGTTTTCAAACCTACATTTCCTCCACATCCTCCACCCCACTTCTTACCCTAACAAATGTCCTGGCTGTGGAGCGGTACTGACGTTATTTTACGTAACGCTGGAATGTCAGCGTCCACCAGCCAGGCACTCTGCCAACTCCTCTCTTATTCCTACCCTAAAGACTGGGAGGCCATGCTGCGTGATGAAAGCCCGAGTGGCCAGCGGGTGCTGCTTCAGTGGGCGCGGAACGCAGCAGCGGCTGTTGGAGCTCTGGACTGAGAGCCCCACCCGACATTTTACTATGTTTGAAATAAAAAGTTTCTCTCCCTCAATACCTGTATTGGGAAGCGTTTGGGTTAAGTGTTATTGAAAGTATCTTAGAAACCTGCGATTCGCTGGTGACATTGCATTGATGAGTAACTCAAGGGACGAGTCAAAGCGAGTGAATACTACATTGAATAAGTTAAGCAGAAGATTAGGCCTGAAAAGTTTTATGCTCAAAACTAAAGTAACTTGCAACAGTATCGGCATAGAACAGCACTTTCTAATGGGTGGAGAAATGCTGCAAGTTGTGGAGGAATATGTTTTCTTAGCACAGGTAGTAACCGCTGAGCCGAACGTAGAAAGTAAATACCTGATTGAGTATGAATGCGGCGGATCTGATTCGGCAAGCATTTTTAAATTTTATTCGAAAATATGCCAAGAACTCTGAAGAGAAAGGTTTAAAACAGCTGCATCTTTCCACTAATAAACTGCGGAGCAGAAACCTGAACGATTACAAAGAGGGTCCAGCGCAAAGTGAGGACAACGCAGCAAGTGATAAAAAGGAAAACAAAGAGCGTGACCTCAAAAGACAAGAAGAGAGCAGGGTAGGTCAGGGACCAAACCGGAGGTAAGGTTACCGTAGTTGAAATCAAGATCAAATGGACTTGGGCCAGGCACGTACCACATAGCAGGAAAACCGCTGGTCGTTAGAGTAGCTGATGGTTTCCCAAAGAAAACATATCTTCGAAGGAGAGACAGGAACTAAGTTAAACTGATTGGATTGAAAATTTTTCAAGTATAACATGGCAGCATAAAGCACAATACAGGGTTGTTTGGTGAAGCATGGAAGAGAATTTCACCCTACTGTGAGTGAAATAAGGCCGATTGTCATGCTGTTGAGATACTTGTCATGAAAAGTTTTTCTTCAGAGGGTCTGCTTTTTATTCTCTTCTTGCCACGGTTCAGCAGCTTTGAGGAGACGTCAGTCTCTACAAAACGAAATGTACAATACGTAGTGTGCGCGACAGGCGATAACTTGATGTTAGTATTCAGTTACTCATTGTTTTTCGTGGTCGACACGTCAGCTTTTTATCTTGAGTGGCTTCTGAAGACGTATAAATGTTTTTGCCTGAGAGCATGCACAGTACTTGAGAGCAATGCACTTGCTTTTGTTCTTCATTAGTCATTACCTGTTTATTCCTTTTTCAGCCTGGAAGCCCCCTAAGAACCACAGGTATCAAATTAGTTCCGGCAAGTCATTTGTCCTAAATGTGCTTACAAGCTCATCAATATTTGATGCACCTGGTGGATAATTACTACTTGATAACACATTGTGTACTGCAAAAAGAGCACTGGTGCAACAACAGAGCTGTTTTAGATGTATTATTCACTGTTTATGGAGACTTTTGTGTAACCATCAATATAAAGATGGGCAAATTGCACCAAATATAATCAAGCATGATTTCTTTTTTTAAATCACTCTACAACGTTTTTCAGATACCGGGTAGCAGTATGTTGTTTCAGATAGCGTGTAGCAGATAGCGTGTAGCAGCTTGGTATCTTACATGGATTAGATTTATTGGCGAGCTGCTCCTCTGTGACGCTGCGCCACTCAGGCAGTTGCTCCCATCAGGAAACACACTCACTCCTGTCAGCTTAGTAACTTAATAAGGTCTTTTCTATGCGCTCATTTTTTAGGTGGTACAGCTTTTATAACCGTTCCTATATAAGCCGCCTGATGGTTTAACTCAACTTGAACAAATTGCTAACGAGTGTTCATGTCTTCAAAAATCGTTTTTGTAAATGCAAAGTGCACAGAACACACACAATTTTCTATAACTACTTCTTTACTCATCTATTTTTGATGAATGTACAAGTTATGCCTTTCCATAGAAAAGTTATTCACAATATGCCTATGTCAAACGATGGAATGCTTATGCTTTCCGTCAATAGATGGACACTAAAAACAAATATAGAATGGACGTTGCTTCCTAGAATAGCGGTACAGAAACCTGTAGTACTACTTGTGGTTCAAGGAAGTACTTAGTTTAAAAAAAGTCACGTTTTAATGGTTTAAATCACGTTAGCGCACTTCAAACTATCAGCATGAAAGCGTTATTTGTCATACCACTGTTTCCCATGACAACGTTGCCTGTCTTTACTGCACGATGACCGACACCAGTTGCAGCAGTGTGAAAGTAGCGGGAGCCACAGTAGCAACAACGGCCATTGAACATATATCAAGACGTTTATGTCAAAAAGAAACAATAAAAATGGCCTCGTATCTGCATGAAACACTGCCAATGTCGACGAAAGACGATAGCCTTGTGCATGAAGAGAGTAAACAAAACGTTTATTTGATGTTCTGCGCAAGAAAAGCGGTGAATGATATTCTGGAGGCGCTGCGTTAGAGTGACTCGAGAGTGCAGCGGAGGCGAGCGAGCGCATTGGGTCACGTCACACGTGAGGCATCAGCGCCATCTGGTAGTCATTTTGGAAAACGAAACGCGCAGCGTGCGCACCCGTCTCAGATGCGATAAGGTGTAGAACGAGGGGCGGCGGTTGGGTGCCACCACTATGTCGTCTGAGCAAAGCATTGGAAGCACTTGTCTTTTCGCCCAAGCATTGCATCGTCAGCGCAGCGTGATGAGCGCTACGGTCCCTAGAATTATGTATACGTTTTCTAGTAAAAAGACACACATAAAGGATATTGACGTGTTATGGCGCCTCACATGTTCGCAAAAACAGTTTTTAATTGACAATCGCACAAGTATGAACGCTAAACTTTGAGCAATATTGGTGAACACTTCGGTTGGGTTCGGCCGTTTGAAGTATCGTTTGGGACCGTTGCGGCCTTAGAGTTGCGTTAAGGGTGGACCAACAGACAAAAGTACAGACAGACAGACCAAAGTTTTTGCGTCGAATGTTCCCAAGAAAGAATCGTCTTTGAAAAAGTGCGGGGAGCATGTGGGTGGAGCCTCTATTCCAGGCACCACTGGCTTAAGCGGCCCGCTGCGCCTGGTCGAGGAGCGCTAGTTGCACCCGCAGATTCTCGCAGGCGAGTGAATTCTTCCACTGGTCCCTTCCGGAAATTACGCCTCCTAATTTCGGCGAGTTAATTTTGGTTGGTGGGTTTTGACAATCCCAAGTTATGTGGGCGAGAGCGGGCCGGCCTCCGCACCACGGACAAATGTCGCTGTAAATTGCAGGGTGAATGCCATGCTGGGATGAAAGATTTGAATATGTGTTTGTACACCGGCGCCAGTCATAAGAGTTCCGCCTGGTTAGAGCTGTGTGTGGTATACTGTGCTTTTGTTGCTCAAACCGTTGATTTTCAAGGATATCTCGCAGCAAAAAGAGGCTGTCGTCAGAGTGGTGAGCGGCTCGGTTGGTTAAAGCACGAGCTGTGCCGTCTGCTCTCTCATTGCCATTGAATCCTGCGTGACCCGGGTTACAGATGATAGCATGGTCCTGCGTTAGAACTGGTCGTAATAGGCGAATGGTTTTGTGCGGTAGTCTTCCCGTGAGGAAGAGTCCACATGAAACCAAGGAACCAGTGAGAATAAGGGACGATCATCTTAGAATATTCTTAGCTTTGATAGCAAGCACGAAAGCTATAGCCTCAGCGTTGTTCGCGGACGGGGCTCGAGGCGTGGCGCAAGTCAGAAGGCCTTGACCAGGGGACACTCCTACGACTGGGAGTACGTACTTGTTTGTGGGGTATAGGGTGACATCTGTGTAGACTGTGTCCAGATTGTTCCCGAATCGCCGCTGTACCTTGCCAGCTCGTGCACTCCTACGACCTTTGTGACATCGTGGGCTCAGGTTTTGGAGGATAGGGGATTCCAGAATCCTTTCAAGTAGCCATTTAGCCATCGTCTTCAGTTCCTCTCCCGCATACTGAGGACAAGCTGGGTAAACTACACGGCATAGCAATTTGCTCCAATAGTGGTTAAGGTACGCCTTTACCGTTGAGAAATGAGCACTGCCCGGCGTAACTCCTTATAATGATTGTGTATAACGAGGGCTTCGAGACGTTCTGTGGACGTTTCGAATGGTAGGCCTAGAGCCGCCTTGTACAATGTTCGTATCAACGCACCTAGGGCCTTAAATCGGTTTTATTGATCTCCTGGAAAGGAAGGCTATATGTTAGCCGACTAGTGAGAGAAGCCTGAACCAGACGAAGCATCTCAGCTTTTTTGAAACCTTTTCGGAGATAGGAGTGCTCTATATGTCATACGGGAGATATGCTTCACTGTTGTTATGAAAGTTTTTATTGTGTGGTCCACTCGCTTGTTGCTTTGTAGCCACAGTCCAAGGACTCGCATTTTCTGTAACTCTTTTATTTTATGGTCTCCTAGAAAGAAGTTGACAGGCTCGTGAATGCGGCAGCCTCTGCCTCGGATTCAAATAAATTCACATTTATTGGGAGCACAGCTCATGGCGCTGCGATAAGCGAAGTCGTGAAAAGCGGTCACTGCGTCTTGTAGGATTTGCTGTTTACATCCCAAAGAGCCACTGTTCACCCATAGGGTAATATCATCTGCATAGAACGCGTACCCCAGTCCAGAAACGCCGTTTAGACTTTTTGCTAAGTGCCTCATGCCGATGTTGAAGAGAAGAGGGGATAGTATCTCTCCTTGTGGTGTGCCTGTATTGGGCAGAGGAAACGGATCTGAGGGTGTAATGCGTAGACCTATTCTAGCAGTGCGAGAGTTTAAGAAAGAGGGATTGTAGCCATACAGTTTTTGCCCAAAATCGAGTTACCCAATATGTTACCCAATCTGTTGATACAACACAGCCATGAGATTGCCAAGTTTCGGGAGAGGCAATCGACACGTTCAAGATATAATTGTCACTCCCGAGATTACCTTCTGGGTTGCTCCAGAACACCCCGCCGAGATCTGTTTTGAATGCAAGATCAGAAAATGTGTCTGCGCTGACGCTGTTACGCAATTTAGTCGGGCGTTGCGGGAGTACGAGAAGTTGGAGCCCATGCGCATTAACAACTCGCTAGAGTTCTCGGCCTTTCGGGGTATTTTTTTGGTACCCCCCGGTAGTGTGAGGGGCAAGGAAGCCCCAGAGAAGCAGTAGTCGACTCTGCATGCTGCAATTACTCTTGGCATACCGAATCAGTGCATCAAAATCGGCGCTATTTTTCTTCAGAGGGGCTAAACACGTTCGTGATTATGGTTTTGACTTTGCTACGCATTTGCGGTAGTATACTTACCATTCGGTGGTTAATGCTGCTAGTTTCCAGGTAATCTATACCTGCGTGGCGACTTTACGGTAATCTGGATTTGATATCTTGTATTCGCCACTAAATTTTACTGGCTTATTACCAACCTCTTGTAGACAAATGACACTAGCTTTGAGTAGTGCTGTATTAAGAAATTGTTGAAGTGTGGCCACCCGTTTGTTGAAGGTGCGGTAATTTCATTGTCAAATATTGAAATATTGGTGTGCGCTCGTGTTTTACTCATCATGGATAGGGCTATCACTGTCCGAGTTCGGGAGTTGTTTCGTACGACAGATAGACAGAGCACCCCGGCTGCTTTTAGGTTGTTTAGGAACAGCGGCCCTTATGCTGGCGATATATTCATCGACATAACTTTTTAGGTTTTGGAATTCGGCATACATTTGCTGCTCAAAGCTTTGCATAATTTGCAGATGCTACAATACTTGTTGTAATCTACCTTCCATAAGTTTGATTCAATCGTAACCTGGCCAGATGTGCCGATGGCTTTAGAAAGTGTTTTTGGCTTGATTCCGTACCGCAGTGAGCTTTGAGGGAAGCCAACTCTCCTTTCATTTCTGCCAAGGTTTCAGTTATATATTCTCGATATTCCGGATTAGCCGTTATAGGAGCAGTGGGAAAAGCAAATCGTGCATAGCACACCTTGCCATATTCAGGCACTTGCTTGATCGCAGAGCCTCGAGCCCCGAATTCAGGTGACTTGTGTGAGTGGGAATCGGGTGGGGTCCTGTGAGTAGAGTCGTTCCAGGTCCGGGATCTGTATGTATACTTTTATCTAGAGCTGAACCTTACGCGGGTCTCTAGTAACGCCGGCCAGTCGTCCAGTGCACGTTGTTAATCATCACAACTGAACCAGCGGGGCTGTTAAGGTGGCTTGGAAGAGGTGTCGTTAAGAGCAGGCTGATGCACGCTAGCCCTTGAGGTTCTTTTCTGCGGAGGTTTGAGTCGTGTCTGTAACTTCGGTCACCTGTAAAATGACCCTCGCCACAAGATGCGCACTTCGGAGAGCAATCGTGTTCGGCTGCAGGATCCCGTTGTCCAAAAACGTGACACACTCCAGTTTGCGGCTGCAGCAGACGTCCAAGTGCTGACCAACCTGATGGCACACTTTGCACACCTAGGTGGTAACCTTGTAGTGGCATCAAGCAAGATCTCCGTCGTTGTAGTGGACGTCCCGAGGTGTAATCCCTCCCCCAAAAATTGGCAGCATACCCATGGAGTGAATGATGGTGAGTAGGGCGAAGCATTTGTCCGTCCATTTTTTCTCGCTTCCGTCCGTCCAGGCGTCCGTCTGTGCGACCGTCCATGCGCCCATCCGCCCGTCCGTACTTGCGTCTGTTCGTGTGGCCGTCCCTGCGTTCGTCCAAAGCATCCGCCCCTGCGTCCGTTCCTGCATCCATCCATGCATCTGTCTGAGTGTCCGTTCGTTCATCTATTCAATACTCCAAGTGCCACAATCTCGCATCTTTTCATCATATATTCTCCATATAGATGCACCGGCATCCAACAGACATTCCAAGGACTAAACGAGAGGTGGCACACGCACACTTTCTTGTGGCTTGCACTTCGGGTCTACTTCCCACCTTTAACCACCTCGACTTCATATTATATACTAGTTCACTGTATTGTTGCTACTGCGGCTCAACGCTCGCTAAACTTTTCTAAAACTAAGGAGGTTACACCCAGCGAGTATAACATAGCAACCCTTCCTTGTTAGATAGTGCTCAATGTACAAGCAAATGGCTGCTAATGGGCATCGCAGCGTGCGCATTAACTAAAAGCCGAATGCTTCTGTCTCTCTTTCCCCATTAACAGCCATTGGCATGTACATTCAGCACAATTTTTTATTCTACAACGCACACAAGGAATCTCTCGCCGGCACCACCTTGGAGGTCAAAGTGTTATACTTGTTACATACTACAACGGCTACGAGGGACGAACGGGTTCCGCTATAAGGAGCTTCGACCCTAAAGTGTTATAACGGCCATGTTGATGTTCTTGAACATACGTGCTTGCAGAACTTTGACCCCTTGTGTGCGTATGCGGAGAGTGACTTTTAGCGCTTCAAGCGTCGTGTGGGGCTCTAAACCGTGAATGACACCCTATTAGTCTCTTTGCTTGTCGCTTGGTAGGCATTGACTGAGTGGGGCTGGCCATTATACGTCAGGGTCGTAATACGCCTCACGTAGTCCGACACTGTCTGATGCTGCGCCGAAACAATAAAGATGTTAGAACCTCGCTTGATTTGAGCAAAAATGGTTACCGGATATTTCTCCGCTGCAACCTTCTATCACGTCGTCTGGCAGCAGTAGACTAGCCAGATTCTTGACCGTAGCCCTTGATGTGGTCGCACTATTTTGAAGTTGTCTTTTGGCAAGGGGCTAGCTGCCTGTAGGCTGGCCTGTATTTATATTTTCCTGTTGCTTCAGCAGTGAATATTTGTTCGTGGCTCAATGTTGTCATAAAATTTGTGCATTTGGCCTTCTTCTCTTTCGCAAAAACTTTTTCTGCCACAGAGTGGGCACCGTTTGCCAGGCTCCATCCGCTTGGTTTCGACTGTCAGTACCGGCGTTCTGATAACTGGGTTCATTTGGTGATGAGGGCTGTTAGCTATAGAGTCTTGAAAATTCATCTCATCAAGGTCTTGGCGTCACATGTCCGTCATCCGCGAGGGTCCGGGACGCGCAATAGCGTCTGAGAGTTCATTCGCGATAGCCATCGAGCACGTGCGCACCCCAACTAGTAGCGTTCCTGCAGCCGCCTACATGGCGGCAATGGCTTTGTTGAGCTTGCACGATAGGCAGTTGGGTTTGGGCTTCTAAAATAAAAAGTTCCGGTCACTTACCGCTGTGGTTGGTGTCAGTTGATGCAGAACTTCAGGAAGCTAAGGCAATAGTCAAAATTGGCCGCTCACACAAATTCGCACACTAGAGCCGGAAACATTGCGCAGCGCATGCAGACACGACACTTGTTGTCGGCACCACCAAGTGTCTCCCACTAATGAACAATTTTCGGCAATCTTGGAGGCCACGGTGGTCTTTTCTTTGTGCAACTCGGCCCCGACTTATGGCAGCACCTATCCAGCCTAACCAGCCTAAAATGGTACTTTGAACCACTTTCGCCATTGCCCTTGATGATGCCAGTCGGATTTTTTTCTACCGCGAACCGAAACTCACAAGCTGCCTTTGATTACATCTCATGAGGCACGGAAGGCTTTTTTGTTATTGCAGCTAGTTTGAAAACTAGTGTATATTTTTAGTTAAGCGCTCTCACGCAACGGGTCATTTTGCAAATGTCGCATTGGGAGTGCAGAACGTGTGATACATTTCGCTTGATTTCTTAAATTGTAACGCATTGCTATTGATAATAATGCTGTTTTGACGTTGTCATACATTGGCTGAGGTTTCACTCATCCATATATTGTATTGCCTTTAGGGTGAATGCCCTCCCAGTTTTCTTTTATACGCTTGTTTGTATACTGCAGTGGTTTTTATAGCAATATAAAATCTTTAAAATACCGTCTGCCAATTCATCAACATCGACGCTGCTGAAAAACATTGTAATATGATGGATTCATCAGGTCAGTTGTTTAGGCATAAAAAGCAGCCCCGCTGTGTTGGTCTACTCTCCCAGGTATTTGGCCGCTGACTTCACGGCCATAGGAACGAATGCCGGCTGCGGCGGCTGCGTTTCAGATGGAGGCGAAAATGCTGCAGGCCCGTTCGCTCAGATTTGGGTGCACGTTCAAACACCCATGTGTTGGAAATTTCCGAAGCCCTCTACCACAATGTCTTTCTTATTAGAATTGTGTTTTTGGGACGTTATTAACTTCACTCAATGAATAAACCCAAGAAAAGCACTTGTGAGAAATGTTCTATACTTTTGTAAAAACTTCGTTCCAGTATATAGCAACAATCATACGAAAACACATTGTTTTATAACCAAAAATAAAAAAAAAGACTTAGTCAAGTAATTTTCTTTTTCCATTTGAGAATACAAAACTTGTTCGTATTTTCAAACGAACCCGCCAACACATTATTTCCGTTCTCTGAAATATTTTTAGCAAATGCTCTCATCAATATCATGTAGTCCACGGATAACATCTTTATTCACGCGACGAAGCGAATTCTGAAACGCTGTTGGGAATGGCGTGTATCAGCACACCGCTGCATATACAAAGAGCTGATTACAAAACTAACATGGCGACAGTGAGTTTATGCAACTTTTATGCGCAGTACTAACATAGGCGTTGCGAATTCGGCACTAGGGTAAACAGCTAGAGGAGCTGGGACAATGAGATTGGACGATGAGTCAGGATTTCATTCGTAACTTTCTTTCTCTTTTCGGCCTACTTGCTTCTTCAAAGGCCACGGGTACCCATTCGTTAGCCAGTAGTTCCGAGCTTTCAATCGGAAACCACTGCTGATCGCTGGCTGGAATTAGAACCGTGGGTGAGAAGGCTTGCCACGCATTGCATAAGAAGCCCTGCAAGAACGAGGATATCTCGAGTGCACTCAACGACATGATGTCTTCGTAGAGGTGAGCGCTTTCTACTGACCTCTCTTGAGTTTTCGACGAGCCCCAGGAGGGCCGTTTGGCCCACACAACAAGCCACGTCGCGCTAATGCAGTCCTCGGCTTTCCGACGTGCCGCGCTGCAGCCTATCCACCTGAGCCGAGTAAGGAGGTTCAAATTCGAAGTACGGCGATTGACTCATACCAGTTTGACTCACGGGACTGGATCCAAGTCCCCAGTGCTCATGCACCCCTATGGGAAACACAAAAAAGACCAACGGTACGAACGCCAATCCTTCTGCGCAAGAGACGCGGAGTCAGTCACGGGAGACGCTGGAGTCCGCCCGAGCTCCCACACTACAGAGTAAATCGCTGCCGCTGCGCATCCTTGTACTATTACCCCTTCCACCCGACAGATATAAAATGGTATTCCGCTTTCAGTGAGGCCTTGACCTTACGAGGACGCAGCCACGCTACCTTCTCGCCGCTCTCATGCAGGCCGTTGAGCTGACCGACCCATCTATGCTGACCCTTCGGATTCACCCGTCAACAACACTTGCACAGTGACTTCCGTGAATCAAGGGGATGTGCTCAAGCTTGGGCAGCTCCAACAAATAACATACGAACAGCATGAGTATGCCATGACGGATTACATCACACCCCCCGATGGCTTGGTCCAGGGAGTCATTACAAACACCTACTGGAAAGAATCGCCACAAGAACTACTCGCGGACTTGATCGCTAGCAACCCTCATGAAACTATACTGGACATTCGACGAATGAGACTCACAGGTTCAGTTCTCATTACCTTTGGTGAAGCCACAGTCCCCCGGAGAATCCTTTAGGAAGGAAGACTGCCTCTGTGCCTGCCCTACACACGAAGCGTCGTCACGTGTAGTAGCTGATGGACCATAAGCAACCGCACAGATGTATATATTCAATCTAGGTCCCACAAATTCCCCAGATGTGGTGAGTTACATCCGAAAGAAGCAAACCCTAAATGTACTCCAGTCTCTGCGAACGCCCGCATCTGCGAACGCCCGCATCTGCCGGGAAGCCGAGAGTGCAAGCACCGGCTTCTACCTAAAATAACCAGGCAGGCCTACATTAGAGCGTGAAGCACGATCCCAGCGCCGAGTAGACCACACAATACCAGATTCAAGCGCCCAACGCCGTGAGGAACCTGCTTGCCTACGAGGCCGAATCTCCGAGAGCTCCAACGGACCTACATAGGCCGACAAGCTGAAGACGCCCAAAGGGACCAGTTTACCAGTGGCCAACACACCACCTGTCCCGGACCACCGTGAGCTCCGGGCCTTGTGTGGGGAAATAAGCCGTCCTACAACCCTCGTAACCCAAAACTTCGCTTCCTCCTCAACTTCTCCGCAACAACTGCCCCCATACCCACCCGCCCAGCCCCAGCCCGCCACAGGGTATTCAATAGCTCAGCGACACACTCCTCGTGCCCTCATAAAAGGATGCGCTGTTCAGACTCAAACGATGATTATCAGGCTGAGTTCAGAAACTTCGAAGCCAAATTTGATGCCAAGTTAGTAGCTATGAGGGTGGGTCTCGAAGACGAATTCTCAGCATTAGCCGAGCAGCTGTCTAATCGTTTCGAGCAACCGATGAATGCATTATTCACACGCTTAACCAAAACCCTAGAAAGTAAGTTTGCGCAGTTTGAGACCCGCCTGCAGAGGCTCGAGAGCACTTGTAGCTCATCAGATGAGGGGTCTTCTACCTCCATTACACACACACACACCCTCCTCCTACCTCACTTGCACTACAGTCACAGCAGCAATCCTTGCTCTGCCTACGCTTCGACATGGCGGGTCGCGATAATTCTAACCACCTATCTGTACTCCAGTGGAACTGCCACAGCTTTCGGGGTAAGCGCATGCCTCTCCAGCTTTTAGTATTTAGCCTTGCAGCCATGCCTGAACTTCTTTTGTTACAGGGCACAAAACAACAAGCTGATCTTCCAAGTTGAAATGTAGCACACTCATGCTCCACCGACGCCCATCGAGTGTCCACATTCATTCACTACACCATTACTTACCAATAACACACCATCACCTCCCCAACCCCATGCGTCCTTATAGAGATCAACCCCACGAAACTCGGCACACCTCCATTTTTATAGCCATTATCCAACACACCGCACGCCAGGCAATGTCCACTCTCGGCTGCAGAGAACTCATCGTGTCGTGGGCCAAAACACCCTGCTCAAATGCGGTGTTTTCAACTGTCATCATACTGACAGGTGTCTATGGTACACCACAGCAAAGAGTCACTGGCTTTGGACTTCTCCACAAGACCTGCGCCTGAATACACATAACAACTTTCACACACTAGCCCGAATCGGCAATAGTGTAACCCTGGACACTAGCCCAGACATTACACTAAGCCGCTCTCACAAAGATATCCCGCGAACCCATACGCAACACGCACTTTGAAGCGACCATTGTATTATCGCCATAGAAATACCCCACACAAACCAAAGACCTCGACTACTCACCCACAATTGTATTCAATGACACGCTATACGATCCGCTCATCGGGAGCTCCCCAATACCCCTATACAAGACAATGACCATTGGGTAACATCTATCCTCAACGACATCATGGCACACACACAAGACATAACACCGCCCAACACCCCTACATTGAACACATGCCTAGCCCACCTCTGGGAGGCGCACCACAGCATTCAGGAAGATAGGAACGGCAGAAACAGAACAGAACGCTAAAACGAGACTGAGCACACTACAGACACAGATGCGCATGCCGAGGAGCTGTGCCATTTCAACTGAAGCCAGGTGTGCAACAGCATAGCTGGCAACCTTTAATCAAAACATGCATGGCACCTCCTACGGCACCTTATCAAGCCCACACACTCACTTACAACGTCACATAATATTACACGCCAACTTCGCAACTCGACACTTTTCCCTAAAAGTCGTCTTGGCCAACTGCGCAATGCACACACAGTACCCGGCTGCTCCTCTCTTCTCCCACTGTACACAGGTGCCGCGAATGAGACTCTGGATAAGAAAAGTTCGGCGCAAAAAGTTCGTAAGGCCCTCGTAAACATTCACGCAAGCTTTGCACCAGGAAGAGACAATATTAACACCTCTATGCTCCGTAATCTGATCAATCGATTGCCCAGATTACAGAATATTTTTTTAGTGCTGGAAGGAAGTCACCCTGCCATAAATCTGGCGTCATGCCAAGATATTCTTTGCCCCTAAACCTAACAAACTACTTACCATATCAAACCTTCGAGCTATTTCCTTCACATCGAGTCTCGGGAAGCTTCTCGAACACGTTGCCCTAAACAGACTAACTCAACACATGCAAGACCACAAGCTATACCCATACACTATCGTGAGCGTCCGACCATATCTCTCCGCCTAAGATGCCATGCTTGAACTGACGCACGACATCCTTGATGCTCCAACTCCGCTCATACTAAGGCGGTCTTGTCCCTGGACTTGACCGAGGCATTTGATCGCGTAGAACACCGAGCGATCGTGGCGGCTCTCTCCCACCTCAATTCGGGCGTTGGCATGTACGGCTACATACAATTCTTCTTCTTGGTACGCAGGGCCAATGTTTATATGGGCCCCCATGCGTCCCGTTCGTACACCCAGGCGAAGTAGGCACTCCGCAAGGTTCTGTCCTTTGCCCTTTTCTCATCAATACCACGCTCATTCCCTTAGCCCGTGATCTTGACAATATCCCTCACCTTCAACACACCCTCCACGCCGATAACATCACTCTGTGGACTACCCCCGGTAGTGATAGAGAGTTTGAGGAAACCTTACAAACCGCTGCCAACATCACACAGTAACACGCAAAAAGCATTGGTCTCTCCTGCTCCCCGGGGATTCTTAGCTTTTTCTCATACGTCCTTCACCACGTGCTCTTCCCACTATCCGCTAACCATTACTCTGATCGGCCATGCTAACCCGGAGGTCAACATACTCGGGATTTTGGGCCTTCACATTCAAAACAACGGCCATAACACCTTCAACATCATGAAACTGAGGCGGATGACAGAGGAGTTCTCGCACCTCGTCCACCGAGTTTCTGCAAACTCTATGGCATGAAAGAACACAATGTGTGTCGACTCATTCATGCCTTCATGCATGAGCTGCTTCCGTAGTACAGTCCCGTATCTCCGACTTCGACAAAAAGTAGCCACCCTGGATGCCATGCTTCTAAAGGCTTACAAGGTGGCTTTGCATCATCCTATTAACCCCCAAACTACTTAACTTTTTCAACTGAGGCTTCATAACACTACGCACGAACTGATAGAGGCCCACACACAAGCCCAATACACTCGTCTAGCTACGGCTTTCACCAGACGCCACATACTTGACACCTTCAACATTCACATTAGAATAGCCAACCACTTACTCCTACCAGTCCCTCCACACATACACACTCAGCTCACCATAAACATCTCCCTAAAACATTCACGTTGCATACCATTCGGGCCGCTGCAGTGTCCGTGCAAAAGATCTACACAAATATTATAATTCCGAGGAAGATGCCGTCTGGGTGGTTGCAGCTTTCACGGGCGATGACGCGGCAGTTGCAGTCGTTGATCGCACACTCCAGCCCATCGCAACACTCCACATAACTCCTGCATCTAACCCGGCTCCCTCGGAAGAAGCGGCGATCGCACTTGCCCTCACTTGCACTGATGGCCATTTCGTCCTTTCCGACTCAAAACCGTAATTCTAAATTATGCACAAAGCCAAGATTACAAGACTGCTTCCGGCGTACACAGCTCGCCTCCCAAACATCTTGCCCACCATGTGAAGCTGATCTGGGTACCTGCTCACTCTGGAAAACCCTGCAGCGAAGCCGCCAATTACCAAGCTCAAGGTCTCATCAACCGGGTGGCGGTAGACTCCGAGTCGGGCTCTTCTAGGGAGCGCATGCATTCCTTCAGCGAGGTGACTGAAGCATACCGCGCAGAATGCCAGCTATATCATCCACCCCACCGTTCCCTGGACAATTTTCAACAGATATTATGGCTCGCTTTCAGAGCCGCACACTTCCCTCCCTCTATTTTTTTCCGCATCTAGCCAGGAGCATACTCCCCGTTCTGTGCAAAAGCGCTCCCCCCCCCTAATCCTTTACATACATCCTCCTCGAATGCCCGGTGCACCCTTCCCCACGGGGCCCGCAGCCACTGACCGCGTGGAAGGAATGGGAGACCCTGCTGTGCTCGACGGACCCAGCCAAACAGAAGACCGCCACTGACCGGGCCGCCCATGTCATGCAACAACATGAATTCATGAACACATAGTGCAGTTGGGGTCGTGCGGGGATCCTTGGCCGTACGTGCCCGAATTTCTTGGTAAAATAATGTTTTTACCAAACATCGCTGCAAGAACGAGCTTCCATTGATTTCATTAGCTTAGCCGCTCGCTTGTGTCTACACTGGCTGCATCAGCCAGTATATTGATGTCCACGCCACTTGCATCAGATGTTACCAGCTTGAATATTTTGCAGAAGCAATGAAGTTTGGTTTGGACTGCCAGGCATAACAGGCCACCACTGCTATACAATGCACTGGAAAGAGGAGATGCTTGTACAAGGCTTGGATGCAGGTGCACTCGTTTGCCATGTCCCTCCAGGATCGCCCCTATTGCAATGGAGAAGATGTGGCTACAGGCTCAGTTCCGTGAACAGATCCAATTACCGAATAAAGATCCCATCTCCACTGGTGTTTTGCCAAAACTTGTCGACCAGCTTCGCTCGTCTCGTCTGGCGAGTTTTTATTTCAGGACGTTTTTGTGGTTTTAAAACTTGTCAAAAATTGTTCGACGAAAGACAACACATGACACAAGCAAATGCCCTCGGTCATCCGACAGAGCACCAAACACAATGTAAATGTAGCACAATATATTCCTAGCTTTTTAAACCTGGAGTATTACAAAGTGGGCCCAGCGCAAATTGAGGACAACGCACCGAGAGATGGAAAGAAAAAGGATACGTGTAACCTTGAGAAAAAAGTAGAGAGGGGCGTGGGTCGGTTGACAAGTCATTGTTGGGTGTATCATATTTTAAATCAAGAAGAAATAGAGGTGAGCCGTGCACGTGGCACGTCGGCAGAATCACCGCTGATCATTAAGCTTGGCTGATGAGATTCCAGGAGAAGGCAAACGCACGAGAGAGAGACAGAAAGTTAGGTGGGTCGATGAGAATAAATCGAATATAAAATGGCAGCAAAAAGGACCAGACAAAATTGATTGGCACATTATGTGAGAGGCCTTTTTTGGGCGAGGAAACCCAGTCAGGCTGGTGATGATGCTGTGGGATGCTTTGAATGAAACGTTCTCCTTTAGAGGGTGCGGTTTTTAGTTTTTCCTCGCCACTGTTCAATATTCTTGTGAAGACGTGTGTGTACAAAACAAAGTGCACAAGACGTAGTGCACCTCATGCGTAATTAGGTTTGATAAAGGGAAGTTATTATATTTATGTACTTTCATGATTAACACGTTGGCTTCTCACCACGAGAAGCTTCTCACGATGCATGGAATGTTTTTGTCTCATTGAGAAAATGCATAGTAGCTGAGGGTAAGGCATCTGCTTCGAATCTTCGATGCTGATTGCAGTTATATTCCTTTTTCAGCCTGGAAGCCCTCCAAGGTTTGGAGGCATCAGAATCAGTCCGGCAAGTAGTTTATCTTATTTAAACTACCTACTTACTGATGTTCGAAGCGCATTGTCCATATTGGCTGCATGATGATACTTTGTATACCGCACAAACAACATCGGGGCTTAAGCAGGGCTGTTTTCGATGCATGGTTCATAGTCAATGAGACATTTCTTATAGTCATCACTATGAAATCGGACCAAATAGCACAAAAAATATATGGCATATTCTTTTTTTTCATTCAAAGTGGTGCACAGCTTTGTTTATTATATAATGTGTAGCATGTCACACACATGTCAGAATATAACCAACCACTATACATAGCCTTCATAGACTACAAGAAGGCGTTTGATTCAGTAGAAATATCAGCCGTCATGCAGACACAGCGTAATAAGGGCGTCGATGAAGTATATATAAACATCCCGGAAGAAATCTACAGCGGATCAACTGCTACCGTAGTGCTTCGTAAAGTAAGCAACAGAATACCAATCAAGAAGGGTGTAAGTCAGGGGGACACAATCTCCCCAATGCTATTTACCGCATGCTTACAGGAGGTTTTCCGAAGGCTAGAACGGGAACAGTTAGGAATAAGAGTTAATGGAGAGTACCTTATTAACCTGTTCTTCGCCGATGACATTGCATTGCTGATTAACTCAGGGGACGAATTGCAACTCATGATTACGGAGTTAGACAAGGAGAGCATAAAGGTGGGTCTTAAAATGAATCTGCAGAAAACAAAAGTAATGTACAACAATCTCGGAAAAGAGCAGCGCTTCGAGATAAGTAATAGTGCACTTCAAGTTGTAAAAGACTATGTCTACTTAGGGCAGGTAAAAACCGTGGAACCAAACCACGAGATTGAAGTAACTAGAAGAATAAGAATGGGGTGGAGCACAGTCGGTGAGCACTCTCAAATTATGACAGGTGGATTGCCACTATCCCTCCAGAGGAAGGTATATAACAGCTGTATCTTGCCGGCACTTAGCTACGGAGCAGAAACCTGGAGACTTACAAAGAGGGTTCAGCTTAAAATGTGGACGACGCAGCCAGCAATGGAAAGAAAAATGATAGGTGTAACCTTACGAGACAAGAAGAGAGCAGAGTGGATTAGGGAACAAATAAAGGTTAAGGATATCATAGCTGAAATCAAGAAGAAGAAATGGACATGGGCCGGCATGTAGCGCGTAGACAGGATAACCGCTGGTCATTAAGGATAACTAACTGGATTCCAAGAGGAGGCAAGCGGGCTAGGGGGAGACAGAAGGTTAGGTGGGCAGATGAGATTAAGAAGTTTGTGGGTATAAATTGGCAGCAGCAAGCACAGGAGTGGGTTAACTGGCGGAGCATGGGATAGGCCTTTGTCCTGCAGTGGACGTAGTCAGGCTGATGATGATGAGGATGATGATGATGAATGTCACACACGTACGATGACAACCACAGGACAATTTTCCAAGAAAGGAGTAAAATGAGGAGAAAAAACCAATTGACACTCTAGAAATTACGAATTAATTACGATAACAATAAGTTAGATTAATTAGGTGAGTAGTACACTGATCCGCTATCCGGCAGTGCTTTACTCAGAAAATCGCTCTCATCAGGAAACACACTCGCAACTGTGAGCAAGGTAACATTCGTATGGTCCTTTCTATGTACACTCTTCCTAAGTGGTACGGCTTTTATAAGCACTCCTTAAAGAACTGCGTTGCAGCTGAATTCTGGATCGAGAAAATGCTAACAATATACCGTGTCTTCCCCAAAAGCTCTTGTAACAGTGAAGCGCACAGAACGCCCACAACCTTCTATATTACATCTTTATCCGCATAATTTGACAATTATACAAGTTATCCTTAATTATAGCAAATGAATTTACAACATACGCATTTCAAAACGATATGATGCTCATTTTCACCGTCATTACAGGGATGCTAAAGGCAATATTGGTGTTGACATTACTTGCTGGTGTACTGGTACAGAAGCTCGTGGTGACACCTGTGGGTCGAGAAAGTGCTTATTTTGAAATAAGTCGCGTTTTAATGATTTGCATCTTGTTAGCGCTCTTCAAATCACCCACTTGAAGGCGGTCTTCTTGGTATCACTGTTGCCCATTCCAAAGTTGCTTGAATTTACTGCTTAACAAACGACACCATTACCAGAAGAGAGAAGGTAGTGGGAGTCACAGTGGCAACAATGGTCATTTAACAATTTTCGGCAATCATGAAGGCCATCGTGGTGCTTTTTTGAGCAACTAGTTCCCGATAAAAGGCACCACCTATTTAGCCTAACCAGCCAAAAACGTAACTTTTGAACAACTTTCGTCGTTTCCCATAGTAACCAGTTGGACATTTTATACTCCAAACAAAAACTGACAAGGAGCAAATTATTATATCTCTCGAGGCACGGAAGGTTCTTTTTGTTAATGCAGCTAGTTTAATTACTAGCGATCATTTATAGATAAACGCTTTCACGTAATCAGGTCACTTCGTAAATGTCCCGTTTGGGGCGCACTATTTGTGATGCATTTCGCTTGGTTTCTAGATAAGTAAGGCACTGCTGTTCATAATAATGCCGTTTTAGACGTTGTTATTCATTCATTGAGCTTTCATTTTGGCATAACTTTTTATTTGCTTTAGTGTACCTTTAGAATGAATTCTCTCCGAGTTAGCTTCTTGACGCCCGTTTGTATACTACAGGGATTTTTTTTTTAGCATAGAGCAGGGAAAATACCGGTCGCCATTTCATCAACATCAGCGCTGCTGCAAAATTATTGTAGTACGATGAATCCATTAGGACAATCGTTTACCCGCACAAAGAAATTGCGGGAAAGTTCTGCATTTTCATGGAAGTTTTATTACTGTATATAACAAGTGTTTTTCGGAAGCGTATTTCATAAAATAAAAAAAATCATTCGGCAGATCTCACGTACCTGGAAGTCTACGTTATGAGAAGCATGCGGAGGGACGGTGACCGTGTAGCAATTTTTTTATTGATCGACATATCAAGAATTGACGCTAAATATATGTACAAATGTTGTACGCACACAAATTTGTTGAAGAGTAGCAGATGTTTATTTATCCAGTTGTTCGCACTTGCGCAACGATGCCAACTGGAACATACGTATGAGCAACACCAGAAGCTGGTATGAAGCTCCGATGCTCGCGAAGATGCTGGTCCTGAACCCTGCTACATAAACCGACTTCAGTGCTTAGAACCTAACCACATTGGACGGTAACCTGACGTGATGGCTGTATCGAAGGAGTACAAAAGTATTTTTGTAAAATTTGGTAGGTAGCACTGCAAGCACTGCAAGCACTATCGACGTTTCACAAAACTTTGCGTCGATTTGAACAGCATTTCCGAGACTTGGTGTAGCTCTTCGGTAGAATGCTTTATTGCTACGCAGAACTATTTGGTTCAATTCCAGCTGGAACCCGGACATTTAATCTATGCCTTCTTTGGGTTGACGCTACCGATGTCGCGCATTGCTTAACGCTTACGCGTTGAAACTGCCCTTGGGTGTTCTCGTCGTTCTTGGGTAGACACTAAGTGTCAATCACCTGTGGCACTTACACACATACCAGTGGGACATAACCGGCCGCGGGTATGTGCCACTGTCTGGCGGAAAATGTTTCACTATGTACGCGGCAGGATTGCGACATTATTGACGTCTTCACCAGCGCGTCATACTCGTCGAGCCATCTTACCCTTTCATTCTAATTTTTGGTACACGCGAAGTTTAGGGGGTGACCACGAGAGCAATCAAACGTAGGGGCTAGATAGATGGATAGAAATATAGATGGATACGCTCAAAGTTGCCAAAGTTCGCTGAAAAAATGCTTCAAATTTTATATAAATTGGGCCAATTATTACCTTTCCATTCTCTCAAAACAGGCTTGCATTATCAAACGAACGGGGCAACACATTGCTTCCATCGCCTGAAATATTCTGAGTAATTGTTCTCTTTATTGCAAGGTAGTCCACGGATAACTTTATTGTCCACACGGCGGTGCCAAGTTCTGATACGTTGTTGGGTATCACTTGTCTCAGCTCCTGGCAGCGTCTGCGCAGAGCTGATAGACGAAGTACACAAAGTGATGGTGACTCAAAGCAAAATTTATGTACAGTAATAGCAGAGGCATTATATATTCGGCACTGGGGCCAACAGCTTAACGACCTCGCACTGAGGTGCCACCATGATCCGGGATTCTTTTGGTCACTCTGTCTGTCTCTTCGCGCCATTTAGTTCTTTTAAAAACCTTGGGGAACCCTTGTATCAGTTCCAAGCCTCCAGTCAGGAGCCGACTCTGGTTGCTGGCTGGATTCGGACCCGTGGGTGAAGGGGGCTCTCCGCGCGTTTGTAAGACGTGCCGCTAGAGATGCCCTTGATTGCATCAGCCTGGCTTGCTCGCTGGTTTTGACGCTAACTGCACCACCCATTCTATCGATCATGATGCCACTTGCTTCAGACGATACAACCTTGAATACTTTGCAGAAGCAATGAAATTTGGTTTGAACTCCCATGCATAACAGCGCCCAGATTATGAGTTTTCAGGTGTAATATTATTGTCCCATTTCATATTGAAACAAAATATTGTAACACTGCCAAAATTGTTCAACTAAGTATTCAAAAAGAAGTTACCAAGGAAACAAATAATATTCATGACCTCCTAAAATTTGCTCATCGACCATTTAAAGTGGGCACCAAAAACAATCCCCAGAAACAGCTCGCGACAATACAATAGAGAGAACAAGGCAAATTAGTACAAAGAGCATAAACGTAAACAAAAGCAAACGTGTCACCAGTAACAGAGCACTCGTGGGACGCAACTCATGTGTAGTGCAAAGATGTATTTACATGCGCACAGTGAAAAATATTTATTTTTTTGAACTATAAACATCTAAGAATAATTTGCGTTGAAATCGAAAAGCATTAAAGTAATGCATAATTTATTTGTACGTAATTTACTGTGACCATGAAAAAGTTGAACTTTAATTTGATTGATAGATATGTGGCGTCTAACGTCCCAAAAACACCATATGAATATGAGAGACGTTGTGGTCGAGAGGTCCTGAAATCGCGACCACCTGGGGTTTTCAACGTGCAATCAAACCTTACCACACGGGCCTACAGCATTTTCGCCCCCATTGAAAATGCAGCTATCACAATCAGGATTCGTTGCACGACCTGCGGGTCAGCAGCCGTGTATTTTAACCACAAGGTGACCGCGTTGGGGCAGGTTGTCCGGAGAAAACTATTTATTGTGTGTCAACTAGTAGAACGCAACGGAAACTCAAGAAGCGCTCTCTTGTTTGCCCACGCAGCATGTCAATGTTGTAGGCCCGTGTGCTCAGATTTGGGTGCACGTTATAGAACCCCAGGTGGTTGAAATTTCCGGAGCCCTCCACTATAGCTTCTCTTATAATCATATTGTGATTTTGGGACGTTCAACCACAAATATCAGTCAAACTCTGCATCCCGGTGAAGTATGGCACTCACTTAGAATTGAAGTATTCCGTGCACATAAATACTCGAGAAAGTGGACAACAGGCGAAGCACCGCTGTAGCTCAGTTGGTAGAGAATCAGGCGCGCAATCTCTAGGTGGCAGGTGCGGCTGCCGCCATTGCCCTATTTTCGCTTCGTCCGATTTGCTTTCTTCACAGCAGCTTGAAAAGTGCTACAACACCTTCACAACAATAAGACTGATGTGCCCTCTACGCTATTGGACTTCATTATCTTCTTTTATGCACATTACGATTGCATCATACTTATGAAGTGTGCCTTTTGTATGTAGAAAACTTGTTATTGTGCAAATACTACTGACTCGTTTCAAGCACCAGGTTGAATTAAGCATCAGTCAAAATCATAGATTTTATGAATCTGTGTCCTGATGGCAATGCAATTATTTTTTTCAGCCTTCGAGTCCTCTAACTCTGGACAGTGTCGTAATCGGTGGAGCTACGGCAAGTTTTTTATTCCAATACAAATAATGCAACATTTACTGTAAAACGAAAGTTCTAAACATCAACCTGTTATGTGTCGTTAGTTCAGTGCATGAGGCGAAAAACAGTGGGCGACCCTTAAGCTTCAATGTTAAGAGTTGAACGCGATAGCGAACTTTAACCCCTAGTGTGCCCTTCAGCTGAATGCATGCTTATTAATATGTTTTGTTACATACACACACACGCACAAAGTAGATTTGTACCAGCGTGCGCACGCTAATGGTATATACAAGTTTTTGATCTAAAAGCAAGATTCGCATGACCTGCAAGACACATGCCGTGCGCTCACCACCTGGATGCCATGAAGCGTCTCACAATGCCTTACAGATAGCAGCACATTATCTAGTGCTCGCTTTTGCTTTATCAACGCCTCCAGAAAAGCTTGATAAGTTTTCCGCTAGATGGACATGGTTGTTTCTTTTTAGAGCTGTTTGAAATTTCCAGTGTGTTTTCAGGGGCGATGGCTGCACTATCCCGGCCTATTTTGACGTCGTTTGAGGCCTCCCAAATGCGCCTACAAATTGCCGAATAGGCTCGTTTTCGTCGTGACCCCTTTCGAACCAAATGCGCTTATTATTGATTTGTGAGGTTTAACGTCCCAAAAACCAAATGCGCTTATAGGATCCTAGAACAATTTTTCAAGTAACCATGGAATGAATTCACTGGATGAGATTATTGCCTCATGAATTTAACGCCGCGAAAAGTTTGAGAATTCGTTCAGTGCGAGTGGAGTTACAAAGAATTGTCGAAAGCGCTACAAGCTAAGCAGGGAGGAATAGAGGGGCAAAGAAAAAAAAAAACTACGTAACCCATGCCTCGTAACTTTGAGCACTTTTTTTTTCTTCGAATGCGTGGTTTCTTCAGTGTGATCGCGCGAACACGCGTGAACAAGTAGCGACCTTTTGCGGCGATCTCTGTAACTTGCTTTTTCGCTCATGGACGATTTTTCGCTTGCCACCAACGGGGCCCTACGCTGACGGCGGGATTTCCGTTACCCGAGCTTTCTAATGCTATCGCGTGAAAACAGCACTATTACCAGTGCTAGATTTGTATCACTCAGATAAGTAGGTGCGCATGCGATGATCACATAGGAATGAGGTAGGATTATAAAGTGTTATTGTAGGCGCTAAAACTAAAGACTCACTCATTGCATTGAACAATTTTTCAACTGTAAAAGGACTAAAAATAGCACAGACTCATAGATGACTTTAAAATTCACTTATCACAATTTAACCCAATAATTTCGACTGTATCATAATTGGTACATTCGTTATAATACCTCAATAAAAGTACTATAGGTGTCATTGTAGGCAGCCATTGCAGATTTGACATGTTATCAAAAAGGTATAAGGACTTACATATTATACGACAGTAAATAATTATTCGCTACTAGAAGTAAGTAGCTTTTGCCTCAAAACAAGATTTCATTCATAGTAATTCTAAAATGAACTGCACAAGAAAATTAAAAACAACCAGCCTTGTTTAACAATTTTCGTAAAGGCAGAGCTGTTCGTTGTCATTACAGGGTTAGGGGCATGAAAGGTTCACATTACAGGGGGCTACATACAGAGGTTCGGAGACAGTACAATAACTGTAATTGCTAAAAATTAAAACAAAAAATGGCAGCATATCTACGGAGTGAAAAGATGGAGAGTGGGGCGAAGCATTCGTCCGTCCATGCGTCCGTCTGTGTGACCGTTCATGCGTCTGTTTGTGTGCCCGTTCTTTCGTTCTTTCATGCATCCGCCCCTGCGTCCGTTCATGCGTCCATCCATGCATCTGTTTGTGTGTTCGTTCGTTCATCTATTCAACACTCCAAGTCCCTCAATCTCGCATCTTTTTATCATATATTCCCCATATAGAAGCACCGCTATCCAGCGGACATTCCAAGGACTAAACGAGAGGTGGCACACGCACACTTTCTTACGGCCTGCGCTTTGGGTCCACTTCCCACCTTTAACCACCTCGAGTTCATGGTATATTCTAGTTCACTGTATTCATGGCACTGCGACCAAACGCTCGCTAAACCTTTCGAAAACCAAGGAGGTTACGCCCAGCGAGTATAACGTAGCAACCTTTCCCTGTCAGATAGGGCTCAATTTACATGCCAATGGCTGCTAATGAGAAATGAGAGACAGGAGAATTCGGCTTTTACTTTCTTACGGCTTGCGCTTCGTATCTACTTCTCATTTTTAACCACCTTGAGTTCATTCATGGTATATACAAGTTCATTGTATTCATGGCACGGCGGCTCAACGCTCGCTAAACCTTTCTAAAGCTAAGGAGGTTACACCCAGCGAGTATAATGTAGCATCCCTTTCTTGTTCGATATTGCTCAATGTACATGCCAATGGCTGCTAATGGGGATCGCAGCGTGCGCGTTGACTAAAAGCCGAATGCTCATGTCTCTCATTCCCCATTAGCAGCCATTGGCATGTACATTGAGCACTATTTTTTATTGTTAAACAACGCACAGAACAAATCTCTCACTGGCACCACCTTGGAGGTCAAGTGTTATACCTATTTCGGGTATGTGTGGTTACATACGAGGGACGCCCAAGTCACGCCATAAGGAGCTTCGCCCCTAAAAGTTTAAACAAATGTCACATACAGTACACAGGGACACTTTCACACGCTATGGTAGACGCACATTGTAGCAGCGAATGGCACGTTTCTTTTTTTCAGAATTTTTTCTCCTTATGAGAAGAAAGCAAAGCTGTCGAAAAACACATTGGACAGTATTTCGTTAGAAAAGAAGGAGTTATTCGTCGCCGCTGTAAGACCGAATTGGTAGGCAATGCTACTTGTGGGATCTAATCTCGAAGATTATTGCACTAGGTGCAATAAGATGCGTATCTCTTACGTGTGACTGATAAATTAGGGCAAGAGATATGCAAACACTAGGAAGCATACAAAGAGATTTGAGGGCTCAAAGTGACAAGGTGTGTTTCGAAGCACCTATGCCAATGTATGTTGAGTATTAAGATTCTTTAAACGCGCTGCTTGGGGTCGTAATGCTTCTATTTTTTCTGTAAGTTATGACTTTGATGTGTGGCAAGTGGGTGACGCACACCCAAGCTTCGGTCACACATACGTCAAATAAGCATGTTCGTGATGTCCGTGGAGGTGGATTTGACATTTTGACGTTCGAAATCAAGTGTGCGTGATGCCTCAGAGCAGATTTTGTGAATATGTGGTACTCATGATAGTGATGGTGTTCAGTATACTACTAATACTTGTGACTTCCAGATAATGCCGTGAGAGACAAATTTGTGTAGTATGTATGTGGAATCGTGGTGCGTTCTCGAAAGCATTCGATTGCTTTGCATTTGGCTAGTTTTCTGACATGAACCTCTGTCCATGCCATGTAGCAATACTGTCCAAATATGTTTAATAGCAGTGATATCATCCAATTCTCTAATTCTGCTATGAAATACGGACTCATCGCCAAATGGCACAGTATTGTCTTTTTTCGAAGCTATATGAAGTGATACAAGTATACTAAGTAGGCTCCGCTAAATCTCCCACACAAGCTGTCCGGTGGCCGTTGAGAGAGCTGCACCAGCGACGCGGTCATCACGACCGCTAGCGAAGGTGGCCTTTCGCAGTGTCACATTGTTTCGCCGTCTGCAACTTTTATTCAATAAAAATGCCTCGCTACGTCGCCGGTATAAAGCAGGTGGCGTAGTGAGCTAGCACTGCCACTCTGCCGCACCGGCCGCCGTGATGAGCCCTACGAGCTCGCACTGGCCACTGGCGATGCAAATAATGTGTTTCGCAGAAAAGAAAAGGTGCTGAAAAATTCGCAGTACAAATTGTCTCCTGTGCGTCAGGTGACCGAAGCATTGAAATGACTAACGCTAAGGTAAACGCTCATACGAGGCGGAGGCACATAGAGTAAACACACATGCAATCCGAACAATCGTAACCGTGACTGTGAACATTATGTTTAGTTTAAGTCTATCACTCTGTAGTGTAAACTGCACCAATCGCGGCCACATAATTTTGCATGTGTGAAAAAGAGAAATGTTTGACACTGCACAGCAGCAATTATTTTGTAATCGCCAGCAGTTATTCGTTCTAAAGCTGCACAATTTTCCTGGGGGAGGTCAAGTGGCAGAATGTGGTAGCGCCGAGGTGCCTCTGTTATTCGGCGGCCCAGTTTTCTCACATTCTGTTTTGTAGACCATTGCTAATGACACAATTTTTTACAACTTTGTAAACAGTGCTGCTATATATACAATGTTTAGCTTAGGTGCATATTGAAACCTATTAGGTTGTCTAAACAGTCGTGCTATACTTATTCCAGACTGCACCGCGCGCAATCAAGCCTCATCCCCGAAACACGAGCGCACAAAATCACACTGGTGCTAAGTATGTATGAATGGGTCCACGAGATGTATTACCTAAGGTGCCATTACAAAACCCAAATAGATCTAGGGATGAACACGGAAGATGGCTTCGCGCTAAAATAAAGGTTCCTAGTCATCCGTGGCGACATCACAACGCAAAAAAACACTTGTTGGTGGCCGCACAAGGTACAACTGTGGTGAGAAAATTATTTCGCCACACGGGTGTTTTATAGACAAACAAGTTATGCGCAATGGCATTCGGTTACGGAACCGTGAGTAGATACCCGAACGCTGCCGCAGTGGTCTCATTTTGGTGAATGCTAAAAGCCAGCAATCGGCGTAGTTTAGGGTGACATTGCACGTTGCGCAACACCATAAGGGCAAAGAGTCTGAAGCCTTCCACTACGGCGTGCCTCATGATCATACAGCAGCCTTGACGTGTGATTTTCGAGGTCTAAGTCAAGGTTAAAGGGATATTGAGCAAAATTTTTACTATGAGATGAATTGTTCAATTGATGAATTCAAATGATTTGCCAGAAGACTTGGGCCTTCCAACTCTTCTGTTACTTGTTCTGCAGACATGGGTTAATTTTTGAAGCGGCAAAAGTCAGTTTTGAGTCTTAAATGGCTACACTTGTACGTCCTTTTACGTCACGATGATTTAACTCGTTTTGCGCATTTTAGCCAGATTAGTCAACAAATTTCAGAACGTGAATATTTCAGGAGGTTTTCTTTGCTGTCCCTTAGATAGAAATTAAATGCGTGCGCGTGGTAAACAGTTTCGCAGGTGCTACACCATTCTAATCATCGATGTAACGATACTCATGTAGGAAATGCAGTTCATTAGGGGCTGCCTATTTCATTTGTGTTGTATAAACAGAATTCATGTTTTATCATACATGAGTTGAAGTACGTGGCACCAACTACTAAATCGTAACCATGCTCTTAATTCACAAAATATGACCTGTAATAGGACTGGTCTACTATCGCACAAAAATGATCCTATGAATGCCCCGACGGAGGATGCCCTCAGATCGAGCTCCTGCGATCTGGCTGTTTGTGCGAAAATCATAGTGAAGCCAATACAAAAGGGGCTTATCGTCTTTGAACGTAAAAAAACCCAACAGCATCAATATTCTCTACCTAAAATTTTACCAAAAAGACGTCGGCTGATACCAGCGCGACGCTCAACTGAATTCGCGCTAGTAGCGTAGAGGCAACGGCTTCGTTTCGAAGCAGCTTCCCGTATTGTGGACTAGCTCCCTTAAGGCTGTGACCATGAATTCACGACCAAACTCATCTCGCAAATCACTAATGTCATTCATGAGCCCTTCTTTATTCATTTACGCTCACTAGCCACTAATGGCTGTTTTGGAGCGCAAAGTGGTAGCCGCAATGCTCAGGCTAGCCGACAGTCAAATTAGATGATCATGAAGTACGCAATACAAGGCGATGAAATGAGCGTGCTTTCTAAAGTTTTGTCTAAACATGCCAGTAACGAGACGCTCTCTGTGCATTGAATGCACCAGCCAATGCTACCACATCAGAGGGCTATGCTGAGGGTGCCAAGAATACAATACAAAGTTTTAACTACATGGAGATATCCTATGAAGCTATCTAACATTGACCTCGCGAAACATCTGAAAGTCTAAACAATAATGCGCTCTATTGAAATTATTCTTACAAATAATACAGCTGGCAGAAGCAGGCCAAACTTCTACCGTTAACTAGAAATACATGAAAGCCAGATGTACATCATTCACTTACTAGTGGTAACCTACATAACAGCGCCTGACGCATCCAACCGTGGTGGTGTCTGCAAAGCCCACATGGACGAAGCCGACGAATATCTTAATGCAAAAGTATTGAAGAAAAACTCTGACATCGTCATCGTAAATGCCAAGAGACTAGGCTGATCAAGACACCTGATAATCACCTTCGCAAGCCACGCTTCTTTCCATGTTCCGCTACGGATATTTCACTTTTGAAGTACATCTCTTCAAGAAGATGCCTGCTTCAACTTGAGAAGGCTAGGGCACCGCACAGACGTGTTCAGTGAACGCTGAAGGAACAGTTCGCTCAATGAAGATTGCACCTGTCAAACCTGTGTAGTGGTTATGGTGCTCAAACCGTGACACCCAGGTGGAGACAATAAACGATGGCCAAGGAGGCCGCATTTTCCTGAAGGCGAAAGTGTAAAGAAAATTTCGTTGAAAGGCAAACAGCCGATTACCGGATCTCAACAACAGTGCTGGTTTCACCATGAGGGCATCACACATGTAGTGGATTATTAAAATTTCTACTAAAGAAAAGTAACTTCGCCGTCTTTTTTTAACTTTACCCGATAATGTACTGAACTGGATGTAGATTGGCATAACATGTGAACATTGAATGTTTGAAACGTTACAAGTGTAAAATCGAGAACCACAAATTGCAGTCACCGAAATATCAAGGATACTGCAACGCACATTTGAAATAATCAAAGAAATATGAAAATAAAGAAAATGAGTACAAACTATGCTAAACAATAGAGATAGCATGACAATGCCACAATTCATAACTTTAGGCATTGTGGTTCAGGCAGGCCTTCGAAAATTTCAATCTTTTCCAACAATGCCGCCAAAGGGCCCCCGAACAGGCGCTCAGTGGCAAAAGAAATCTTTGTATTCTTTATTAATGAACAGTGTTCCGCTCCAGGACATCGAATTTACGTCTAGATAATAACTTCCTAGGGACATGCCATTTGCGAAATATTGTTACTAGAACTACTTTTGCGGCAAGCTTATGCACAGGGCAGATAGAGAGTCTTTGCAGTTCAGCCTATGTCATTTTACGTATATCTAATTCCACACTATCATGGTACACTATAGGTAAAGTCTGCACTGCAAAGAGAAGAATGAAAATAAGTCCAGTTTTTAATGACGATAGTCTTCTTGGGGACCTTCGACGGAAAAATTTGGGTCTATCTGTCTGTCTGTCTGTCTGTCTGTCTGTCTGTCTGTCTGTCTGTCTGTCTGTCTGTCTGTCTGTGTGTCTCTCTGTCTGTACACTTGTCTGTTTGTCCGCCCTTAACGATACGTCAAACGGCACCAAACGGCCAGCCCCATCCGCAGCGCCCACTATTATTGCTCAAGGCTTAGCGTTCATAGTTGTGCGATTGTCAAATAAAAAGCAAATATTGTGCATATCTGAGGCGCTATAACAACACTGCTATGTTTTGTATGTTTGCGTTTATACTAGAAAAGGCACACACAAGTAACTCTAAGGACTGTAGAGTTTATCACTCTGCGCTGACATTGCAACGCGATGCTGAAAAGGGTGTTTCCAACGCTTTGCTGCGACGACACGGTGGTGGCACTTGCCCGTCGCTATGCGATCTACACCTTATCATCTCCGAGACTTGCGCACATCTTTCTCCGCGGGCGCGCACGCCTTCGTTTTCGAAGATAACTGCCAGATGGCGCTCTTGTCTAACGTGCCTCGATGCGCTCGTTCGCCTCTGCTACACTAGACTGTCGTCTTTCGACGACATTTGCGGAGTAACATGCAGATTCGGGCCAATTTTTTTCGTCCTTAACTTTGGAGCGCAGCTCTACCTTAAAGTTTGTATGTTCCTACTATCATCGCAGGCTTTTCCGGATGATAAATAATAGATTCAGTCGTTGCCACAATTATGCTATTTTTGTGGGCAAATGGGTTGTTTCTTCCTATTCTGGTGATTCATGCTTCTTACACGGTGCTTATTTCGAAGCGATTTGCAGATAGCATATTATTAGAATAGAACTCAATAACTACATTCTAATGTACTAATTTGAATTTACTTAAACTAAACTATATATCCCACTCTAATTTCATTCGTCTAGGTATCTCTCATTAAAAATTGTCATGCAATACTTTTTTTCAGTCACCGTTGCGGTGACTGAAAAAAGTGGCTTAATTGTTGCGATTAAGCCATTTTCCTGGACCAAGGGGGGTAGGTGTTTCTACGATCATGTCATTTCCTGCATGTCATGTGGTGTTTTTCTTATTTCGTAATAATTTGCAGCAAGCGCAACATTTTAAGGCGATCCAATCTATTTGAGCCAAATCTGATGAACCGTGTTCTATTTCAGCTAAACTAAATATGCAGTTCTGCGTTGTTTGTACGTCTAGGTATCTACTATTCGAAACTGTCATGTTGTACTTTTTTCAGTCGCCGCCACGATTGAGCCACTTTCCTGGCCCAAGTGGGGTAAGTGTTTCCACGATCATGTCATTTCCTGCATGTATCGTGGTGTTTTTCTTATTTCGTACGAATTTGCAACAAACGTATAAGTACAATGCAATCTACTCTATTACAGCCCAATGTACTGATCTGCGTTCTATTTCAGCTAAAATTTATATGTAGTTTTGCGTTTGTTTGTCTAAATATCTGCCATTAGAAACTGTCATGTTATAGTCTTTAACGTCGCTGCTACGATTAAGCCACTTTCCTGGCCCAAGTGGTCAAGTGTTTATGCAATCATGTCATTTCTTGCATGTCAGCGGTGTTTTTCTTATTTCGTATGAAGTTGCAGAAAACGTTGAATTTCGATGCAGTCCACTCTGTTAAAGCCCAATCTGATGAACTGCGTTCGATTTCAGCTAAACAATATATGCAGTTCTGCATTTGTTTGTCTAGGTATCTCCCATTCGAATCATTTTGTAATCTCTTCAGTCGGTGCTACGATTAACCAACTTTCCTGTCCCAAGTGGGGCCATTGTTTCTACCATCATGTCAGTTTCTGCGTATAACATGGTGTTTTTCTTATTTTGTACGAATTTTCTGCAAGCGTGGAATTTCACTGCAATCCAAATCTAGTGAACTGTGTTCTATTTCAGCTAAACAAAATATGTAGTTCTGCGTTTGTTCGCCTAGGTATCTTCTATTCGGAACTGTCATGTTGTATCCTTTTCAGTCACCGCTACGATTAACCCACTTTCCTGGCCCAAGTGCCGCAAGTGTTTCAACCAATTGACCATTTCACTGTTTACAAACACAGACCCTCTCTAAGACATGCGGTTTCGTCCACCGTTGGATGTGCCTGAATAGCATTGGTGGGCAAGGAGAGCGTTGGAAAATGGCCTACTGATTTTCTACACTTGCCGTCGCGCATTTAGCAAAATATATTCAAATGAATGTTCTTTTGAGCTACATAAAACCTACAAGAGATTTCCTTGAACATTACGCACGCCCTTTTTATCTGAAAAACTAATAAGAGATGCTTCTTATGCTTGAGAAAATGTGAACACGTCCTTCCAGTTTCTACGTTACGAGCTGGTAAATCAGGTGACCGGAAGTTTTTTTGGGGGCACAACGCTTGCTGTGTTGAAACCGCCTATAGTGACAATTCCTTCATGCCACGAGGTGTTTTAATTATTCATAGGAAATTGCAACAAACATGAGACAGTTTAAGTAAGACAAGAACAGTGTAAAACTTCAAATCAGTGGCTTCTCAAGCCGATATACTTTTTTCCAGGTATACCAAACTTCTCTCATTTGACCCCCTTAGTTTAAAATTATTGTATGAAGCTCTATGGCGAGCCAGGTTTAATCACAGCAAAGGCAGTACTCAGCAGAAACTCGCTAGCAGAAGCTTCCTGGGTCAGCTTTGCGTGTCGAGAGAGAGGAAGAGAAGGAGAGGAGAAAGACAGGAAGGGACACGAATGTGCAATGGAGGCATAAACACCACGGGGTGAAATGCCTAGAGGAGAGGGGAGAGCGAGCGTGGGTTAGCAGATGGTCGCAGCGTCGGTGTTGCGAGGAGAGAGTGTAGGAGAGGAAATAAAGGGGGAGTGGACACCCTTTCATGTTGTAGAGAACAAGGGAAGAGAGGAACTTGCAGCGGTGAGGAGAGGGATTGAGGAGAGTTGCGCATTCGGAGGGTGAGTGTGTACTCCAACTATGCCGGACATAGATCCGAGCAAGAGGTGCTCCGAAGCTACAAAGTTATTGCCACGTGCACGTTGTTGTAGGGTGCGTATTTAGTGATGAGTTTGGAGCTACCTTGTGCTTAAGACATGGAGGGCCACAAGCTACTGCTATAGTCTGAGCGTAGTCACCATTAACAAAAGCTCAAAATGTTATATAGCGAAGTTAGTACGCACTTTACCTCTTTATCAAGATCAGGAAAATGCTTTGATTCTTTTCTTGACATATGTGATAATTCCTCTCTTAGATACATCATGCGTTTTTCCGGTTTCGTCAAACTCAAGTTGTTCATCTTTTACGCTATCTTCAAAGTACCAGTGGCTGGTGACACTTTTGTTTCTGTTTTGAGTCCATGCGTTCCCACTTTCCTTGTTTCAAAGGGCTTATGAAGTCTTCATGAAATTGGGAATACATGGTTCTGGGCGAAGTTAAAAGTTGCATTGAATACACGAGAAACCCCAAGCAAACTTTGTTTACGGTAATGGCTAGTTGAATGTTAGCTTCATTATTGATTTTTTTTTCAACAACAGTCATATGGGCGCTCTCGAGAAGATTTGGCTGTCGCTGTCACCGTAAATATGACGTTCCTTTAAAGCCCTAATTGCAAAATACCCCACGTAACGTAGGTTCCACCCGCCTGTGATAGGGCGACATCACTGACGACGAGCACAGCTGAAGCAGCGAAATGTAAGCCATGTCCGCCACATAGACGGTGTGCGCAATAACACGTCCTTGTGTGCAAGGACTGGCATTGAATATTCCTCAAGCAGAGTGGATGTGCCTTGCTCTCTTTGATATATAATAATGAAACTCGGGCGAAAAGGGGCACTTGCATTCTTTAAGCAGCAACAGTTAGTCTTTATATACTCTTTCACGCGCTGCGTTGCGCTCCCCCACAATGCGTTCACTTCATTGGCTGCGCGTATATCTCCTCTCTAGCAGGAGCGGCTGCATTTGCTTTCATCACGGAGCCAAACAAACGATAGCCCCTGGCATACTTCGCAATGCGTTGTTTAGCTGTATCTAGACCAAAGAAAATCATGAAGTTTGAGCCACAGAGTCACTGGACGTTTATGGCTCTCAGAAGGAGTGTTGTGACTGGCGCCCGAGCTGACGAAGAAGCGGCGCTCTTGGGATCTTCAATCAAGTAGCCGACCAGCTGACCGCCTATATCCGACAGGCATTGTCCCTCTTCGACGGAGGGTGAGATGTCGTGTCGCCACGACGCCCTAAGCCGTTCGAGAGAAGACAACAGATGCAGCATCGTCCTTAGAAGAGACCGCGGCAGCCACCGCAAATCGTCCCGCTAATTATGCGAGCAGTTCGGCGGACCCTTTGAAGTATGCTGTCATGAGCTTGGGACCCCTAGACTAGCGACACACACACGACGAAGAAGAGCCCCGCTGGCGCCACCTTGGATTGCAGTGATCACGGCTCAATATTGAACGTTCACGTGGGCCGCGCATGCTCGTCCCCCCTCGCCAATTGTGTGTGATATGTGATTGGAGAGTACCATCTGCACGTGTTCCCTGATCTAGGGATCTGGGGAGCACATACCCTTTATAATGAGCCGCCCGGCTCATTCGAAGACGCACCATGTAGAGGAACGCCAGATTCAAGAGCTCGCCACGTAAGAAAGAGCTTGTCATGTACGAAAGCTCACCTTGTATATAATGTAAATAAACCCTCTTCAAGTCTCTCTTCCTTCTGCCTCGACAACTTCATCCCGGACCTCCGGTTCCTGCGAAACCCGGTCGCAGCAACTGGTGGCAGCGATGGGATACGACTCCGCGACAGAGAATGACATGGACCGGAGATCAGCCGAAAGCCCCGGAATTTGGCCGGATCGGCGTAGCGTACCACGACCGCACATAATGGGGTGAGTGCCTGGCTTTGTGCTTGAGATATACCGAGTCTTTTAGCCTAAACGCGTTGAAAGGTAGATATAACCAACAAGTGCCTGACCACTGTGGTTGTTATCTCGGCACAGAGCAGCAGTTGATAGTTATCTGAGCAAGTGAATTAAGCAGGAAGGCTTAGATAATATTAGAATCAAGTGTTAGATTTTGCGGAATTCGTAAGGGTACGTTGTGGGAGAAATTGCGATGTTTTAAATATCAGTAGAGTGAAACAGGAAACAGGTTAGAGAGGGAGGTTAACCACGTAGTGCTACTTGTGTGCTTAAGCTTGTGGTCTCCGCTGTTGGATTTGCCAGGCTTCAATTGATCCAGACCCAGAATTGAAATGCTGATGGGTTTGTGTTTTGTCACAGCTGAGCCAAAGCAAAGCAGTAGTCATGGACCTCATGAGATTAACGGGAAATAACCTGCTAAACCTGTGTTGGGATCTCGATCTAGATATTGACGACGGTATGCCAGCATCTAAACTAAGTAATGTAATTATTGAAAGCAAAACTGAAAAAGAAGAAATCGAGCACTTTCTGAATATATATTTATTGGATCAAGAAGAGGAGAGAAGCGCAACCAGGACAAAGAGAAAATCGAGCGCTGGAAGGAAGAACACAGGAAGAAGGTGCCGGAATTAGATGAGGAGCTAAAAAGGACGCACCGTAAAGTGGGGGCAGTGCATAAAAAAGGCCAGGCATCTGTAGATGTAGCGCACGAATGGTGCGATGTAGCAGCGTTGCTATTTTTATGCTGAATAGAAGGCTACAAGCTGGACATTTGCACTTGCAGCGCACAAACGCTGCGATGTAGCGGCGGTAGCATTTAGGGCCGAAGAGAAGGCTACAGACGTAGTAGTACGCGAACGACGTAGTAGTAGTACGCAGATGTACGCGACGTAGTAGTACGCAGATGTAGTACGCGAACGGTGCCATGTAGTGGTGGTGCCATTTGAGGCCAAAGAGGAGGCTAGTACCTGTAAGAACTTGGTTGAGGTTCTAACCCGTTCCGAGTTAAAAAAGCTCACGGTCAAAGCAGGGTTTGAAGGCTCTGTGGTTGTGGAAACGGAGTTGATTAACAGAGTGTTCCACGAGAATTGAGCCTTGCAGCCCTATAGACGATATCGATGAGCGTCAGAGGCGGACGAAAGGCTCCAAAGTTGGCACCAAGGAGTGTTCCAAACTAAGAAAGCGTCCGAAAAACGGAAGCGCGGCAAGGCTCCCGATCAGCGTGGCGCGTTTGACGAGGACCTTCAAACGGCGTGGCGGATTTGCGAGAAAAGGCCCGTTGTCTTCTTTGACTGGTTTTAATCGCATGCGTCTGAGCGGCCAGAGAGTAAGAAAAAGATAAGCGCAATAAACGCGGCTGCAGTCTAACAATAATCTGATTGGCAATCATCAGGACTGTGCGCGCCAGACAGCGGAGGAGCATATCGATGATGAAGAACGTCCGTCAGTGTGGGACGAAAAGCTCCCAAGTTGCGCATAGAAGCGTGCGCATGGGAGAAAGCGTACGAAGGGCAATGTTAAGGCAAAGCTCACGATGAGCACAACGCGTTTGAGTAAGAACTTCAAACGGCGCAGTGAAATCGCGAGAAAAGTGCCGTTGTCATCCCTGACGGGTCTGTATCGTATGCGTCTGAGCCGCCGGAAAAGAAAAGCGCATCGTACGCGCCAATGTTCGAATGATAAACTGCTAGGCAATCACCAGGACAGTGCGCGCGAAAAAGCTAACGAGCATGTGGGTGCTGATGAGCATCAGAGGTGGGCGAAAGGCTCCGTAAACGGCACCAAGACGCGTGCGAGACGGAGAAAGCGTCCTAAAAACAGACAAGAGAAAATCGCGACGCGTTTGAGGAATGTATTCAAATAGTGGAGCGAAATTGCAAGAAAGTTGCCTTACCGCAAGCGTCCGAAAAGCCCGAGATCCAGGAAAAGAGAAACGCATTGTGCGCGTAAGCGGTCAGAGGGTGGGAGACCCTTTTGTTGGTCTCGTGGCGCATTGGACAGGGTGCGCAATACAGAGGTAGGTGGGTTTTGCGAAGTGGCGGGAAGGAACAACAGCAAGTCTGTTTCGAGGAACGTCGCGGGTTATGCTAACAAAGGGATTTACCTTTACACGTGTTGTACACCCCGCTTGACGAGAAGAGCCCTCCGGGCGCGACCACCACGAGTTCCACTAAAAGTTGCTGAGAATAGCTGTTAGCTTCTCAAAAACATTGACTCAGGACTGTTATAAGGAACGTTTTGTTTACTTTAGTGATTTTGAACAAAACAATTTTGAACTTTGTTTTCATTGGTGCTCTATCGTTTTGGTAGCCTATATGCGTTGTATACATATCTATCGTAAGGATAGCCATACACATTAGCGCGAGTTGCTGGGCTTAAGAGATGAGCTCCTTCAAAATAAGGTGACGGCAGCTGACGGAAGATAATGTAGGGTGTTTCCGTTGCGTGTAATGCGTAGACGCAAAGAAATATCATGTGTTATTGTAGCACTAGTTGAATAGTGACTACGTTGCAGTTGAGATCGAAGCCGTAGAGAAGAGTCTGGCACCTATGAGGGTGACGGCAGGTTCCAGAATGAACCGAGTGTAACTACTGCGAATGTTGCTACGCTAAGTGAAGAGGTTGACGAAGGCCAGAATAAGTACAACGATGTGCTGTGCCAGGGTAAATCTAACGAAACAGCTAAAATTGTTTTAGAACATCTGGCACACACAGTGAGGCTGTCCCGAACGTGAATCTTGCATGTAGGGTCCCAGAAGATTTCGACCCAACGAGCAGAGTGTACAGAAGATGCGAGCAACAGGCTCAGAAATGCCCCTTAAGAAGAAGCGTAGATGGAAGTCATAAGAGTATTTATGCTGCGGAACTTTCTCTTCTGAATATTCCTGTGAGGAGGAACTTTTTTGTCCGTGTCCCTTTTGGCAAAGGTGACAGGAATGGCTGTATTTTTTCGGCAGCTTGCAGAGGAATTTTACTCCAAACTACAAAAACTAAAATAGCTTAGTCATAAACAGTAATGAAACAAGGAGTCACGGGTGTTGGAACAGTAAAACAGAATATTGTGTAAACTATGCGTGCTGACGCGCCTTCCGTCAT
>NW_023612361.1:0-66429 GCF_013339725.1 Rhipicephalus microplus
TGTGAACATGTCTTCGTGGTTCTCGTACCAAATGAAGGTGGTGTCAGTTATCAAAAGTAGAGCACGACTGAGTTGCATGTTCGAGTCCCAGTCGTTGCTTTTCCTGACCCGCTTACAGTTCATGAGCCACACATTGACGTCTTCTCCTGATGATGATGAAAAACATTTATTATAAAAGAGAGAGGTACGGGCCAAAGCATGACCCTGCTACATGGTCGGCGTCCTTAGTCCGGAACACGGCATGACGAGGCCCCTACTCGCGCCCGTCTCACCAGAGCTCGTTGAGACTCTAGTGATGAGCAGTTGAGGAGGGCAGTCTCCCATGCCTCTCGGGAAGGGGTAGGGGAAGGGGGTAGGTGGGGATTTTTCGGACATGCCCATACCATGTGGAAGATATCACACGTCTCCCCAGAGGGTGGGCACCGCCCATCTGTGTTCGCATCGAAATGTTTTAGGATTGCAGGACAGAGTAGAGTACCTGTCTGCAGGTGCCTTAGAGTTCGCTCTTCCGCCTTACTCAGCCCCTTTGCAGAAGCCGGGTAAAGGCGGTGAGTGTCGCGATAATAGGTCAGAACTTCTTTGAACCGCAGCAGCGGTGTATTGGCCTCCGAGTCATAAGAGCCAAGGTGAGGAGCCCGGTGGGTAAGCGTTCGGGCGGCCACGTCAGCGGCCTCATTACCTCGTAAGCCCTGATGGCCAGGAGCCCATACGATGCGTTTCGGGGCTGGATCAGCGAGAGCCCGTTTTAGAATTTGGCTGGCTAGGGGGGGATATCTCTCCTACCAAGTAATGAGCACATGCTTTCCGGGAGTCCGTGATGATAACTTTTGAGTTGGGGTCCGCAGCAGCAAGCGCTATCACGACTTCCTCAGCGCGCTCTGGATTTTGTGCTCGGAACGAGAGCCCATTGACATGCTTTTCCCGGTGAACAACACAGGCCGTGTAAAATCCCGTCGGTGAAGGCCCTGCTATATCTACGTAGAATACACCAGGTCGAAAGCCGTGTTGCCTCTCAAGCGTCCGAGCCCGCGCCTGTCTTCTGCTTTCGTGCGTTTGTTTATCCATGTTACTGGGGAGTGGACAGACCGAGAGCATATGCCGCCACAGTTCCGGAATACGCTCCGCCTCCTCTACAGTGCAAGTGTGCTGTATATGTAAGCGGTTCAGCAGGCGGCGCCCGGGAGCCGTCTGCACGAGCCGCGTATATTGATTCATAAGGTGGGCCTCCCGCAACTCCTGGTAGAAGTTAAGCACACCTAACGCCCTCAGTTTGGCGTTGGAAGTGGCCGCCGGGAGATCCAGAGCTCGTTTAGTAGCCTTACGAATGATGGCATCTATTCTTTCGTCTTCTTGCTTGTTAGTGCGAAGGTATGGGACGGCGTAGAGGATCCGGCTAGTCACGAAGGCATGGGCGAGCCGAAGCGCGTCCCTGCCCCACAGACCACTCCGCTTGTTGGAAACGCGGTGGATCATGCGCCCTACCTGTTCGCCTATTCTCTTGAGTTTCGCTATAGTGGAGTCCGGTCTGAGTCTGTGGTGAATGAACAGGCCCAGAATCCGGAGCTCCTCCACCTCTCTAATGGGAACCCCAGACAGGGAGATGTGTATGGCTCACTTATCTCTTGGCTTCGCTCTAACGTGCAGAAGCTCTGATTTGTTTGGAGCACATTGGAGTCCACAATCGTTGGCATACTCCTCGACTATGGATGCGGCCTGCTGAAGGAGTTCCTGCATTCCACCAAGGCTCCCTTCAGTGGTCCAGATTGTAATATTGTCGGCATATACTGCGTGTTGTGTGCCTTCAACCCTGGCCAATTCGCTTGGAAGGCGCATCATAGCAATGTTGAAAAGGAGCGGTGATAACACTGCTCCTTTTGGGGTACCCCGTGTTCCCAGTCTTCTCCTGAGGCCCCAGCGAAGTTCGGTGGCTCTCGGCAGTATTGCACACAACCCGTCAGCGTTCGCCTCGATGCATCAAAGGTCTGTTCTTGGGGCATTTCGATCGGCGAAGGCGGGAGTCCGGCAAGACGGCGGCTGAGGCGAAGTTCAGGGAGTAAAGATTTCTTCTTTATGTTCGTCTTGCCCTGCACCTTCCACTCGTCTGTAACGTACTCCGAAGTGACTTAAAATGCCCGTGAATCACCTCCAATGTTTTTTTCAAGCATTTGAAGTAAATGCGCGCATCGTGTACAGAATGCCATGGCGATGAATGATTCTACAGGTGGCAGCGCGGTAGAGCCGCCGGCGCGCCGCCAATTCCAAGCAACAATTCCTCCTCCTTTCCGAGCCTTTAGGGCCTCCACATGACGCACCGTGTCTCATCGCTGACGTGCCGAGCCAAATGTGCTGTGACTGGCCGAGCAAGAGCATACCATTTCCGGTCAGTCTTCAAGCAGCTGTCCGCGCTTCTCGTTCGTCGTGTTGCCTGTACGCGTATAACACGTGCGGGGCATGACCTGTTCTTGTACAGGTCCATCGTGTTGGCAATCTCTTGAAAGCATGCGCGACACGCAGGTTCCATACTGGCACGAATACGGCAGCCATGGTTCGCCAACAAGCACGCAACTGATGGAGTTGATGACTAGAGTCACGGCAAACGGAAGTAGACGGTGTTTCAAGCAGCGCAAAGCAGCGTGGGAGAGGATACCCGCGGAAATAAGCGCAGCAAAGAGCGAAAGGTGTGGTCGTCACGGTTTCGACAATAAAACGCGTTTAACTACGCTATTACGACACCGTTTCGAAAAATTCTCAGGGCTCCGTACACTCGAGCACAATTTTCGAACCACAACTGAGAAGTGGTTATCAGAGAGAAACAAAGAGAAAAGTGAGCCCCGTAACTGAATTTCGACTTCTGGGTGGTTTCAAAGGCTTCTATTAGGCACTGAGGCTGCGATAACCGTAAAAGCAACGTCGTCTTTCTTCTCTACCCATATTTTACTTGTTTTTCACTGACAGTGACAGTATTATGACCCAATCAGCAACATATGTGGCATCAACACACCACCAGCTCAGTCTTCTTTTAGATCCAGAACAACTGGTTCTTAGCTTAGTTGGTTCTTCTCTTCCATTTCTGCCCTCTTTGCGCTTGTCTCCTTTGTTCTCATGTATTTTTAGCCACAAAAGACCATTCAGCCACTTCCACAGCACTGTCTAAAAAGAACTGCCCACAAAATTACCTTTCACTTATTTATTTATTTCTTCATTTGGTCAGATACCTAATGTGCCCAATGGGAATTTTTGTAATTTGACGTAATCCTGTGCTCAGCTTTTTCCACGCATTAAGGTCTTCCTCCACGCTACAAAAACTTCTTTACCCAACAGTGTTGTGCCTGTAGCACTGATATTTTTTATGCACTGTTGCATTTTACAGCGCTGCATACATATATTACATATTTTCAATGCGTGCTAGCTTGTACAGACAGCATTTTTGGCTAAACTATTACCAATACTAACCAGAACGTACAATTTTGAACACCTTAATTAGTTGCTCACGCAAGCAATTAACAAAACTGATCACTTTCCACACTGCACCTCATCGTAACGTTAACTATTATCAGTTTGCTTTTAAAAATCCCTAAACCTACAAAAACGACATGCGCACAACGAATAATTGTTACGGTGCGAAACACAACTGCGTAACCTATATGGTTCTTCTTTCAATGTCGGCAGTTACAGTTGCATTTGTCCAATTTGCAACAGCAGCATAAAAAAGAAAAAAAATGGGGTGCCCTCTAGCTTTGCTTTAAGAGTTGAATGCGATGGTGATATCCCTTCACTGATGCGTACATAAACCAGCTAGTTCATACCTTTATTGTATAATGTTACTTGGGAAGTTAAAACTGTGGATTTCTACAGTACGTGTGATCAATAAATTTGAAAGTGGCTTGGGTCAGTGAAGCTTTCGCATATGGCTGCATTTTAGTATAATATGTAGAAACTTTAAACCACGAAATTAATGAAGAGAAATATTCTCAATTTGCTCTTGTCTCACTACATAGTTCCAACGAGCTACGCGCAGTAACTTGTGTGCCTTTTGTAATGAGTAGCAGGATTTAAACCATGAAGTCGCTGTAATATTCACATGTTTGACGTCCGGTGGCATTGAACATTTGTACCGTACAGTATTACTGATTGATTTGTGGGGTTTAACGTCCCAAAACAACCATATATGATTATGAGAGACGCCGTAGTGGAGGGCTCCGGAAATTTCGACCACCTGGCGTTCTTTAACGTTCACCCAAGTCTAAGCACACGGGCCTACAACATTTCCGCCTCCATCGGAAACGCAGCCGCCACAGCCGGGATTCCAACCCGCGACCTGCGGGTCAGCAGCCGAGTACCTTAGCCACTAGACCACCGTGCCGGGGTGATTTATATTGCTGCAATGGTACATGTTCTATTGTGAAGGCCGTACACAGGACGCGTGTGTTTGTTAAGAATAAATGTTAATTTAGTACATTTCCTAGCAGAGAAAATTATTTCTCTGTGTTTGCTAGCAGAAACATGTCTCTTTGGTAAATACATGTTTGCCATACAAGCGGCATTGGTTGGATCCCCCCTCGAATGCGGAAATTTTAATACTAATTTTATTTGTATTTTGCTCAATTTTGCGGTCATGGAGAATTTTCCCTCACAAGTAATGATGCCGACAACAACGTCGATGCCAGAATTTCTGCGAAACGAGCCCTTTAACGCTATCTCTTTCAGACACTAGACCAAAAGTTGCACATGTTCAGAAAGTTTAACGAAAAGCTTTATCGCTGAATTCTCTTACTACAAAAAAATTCACCGAATGCAGTAGAACCCCTTTGTAAGAAACACGGACGTAAGAGACACTCGTTATCAGTGACGCCATAGTGCCCAACGTTGAAATTGGCATTGATCAGAAAATGAAGATTAGGCACTGTGCTTATCAGAGACACCTCAAGCAAAAACAAAACTGTATACTACCAGGGGCATGTCTCCCATGGAAGGCTTCAGCTGTAGTACATAATTTTTATGAAGCCGAGCCCGTATCTTTCATATGAATGACTCGTCCACTCACCTTGGCTTCGAGCTGCTTGAAGTTGGTGATACTGTAGAAGTACTCCCGGGAGTGAAGGCATACGCTGGGCTTGATCCACTGCCCAGGCCTGCGATGCGCCATGCTGTTAGTAGATGCCGGAGCCATCCTTCTTGATTTCTACACAGCTCAGTGTCTTAGAATCATATTGCTGGGTGCTGTTGAGCCAAACAGAGAAAATATGAGGAACCATGTGGTCTCAGCACTTGTGTATGTGCCAGCAATGTGCATATTTACACTTCGAATACAAAAGTCCAGCAGCACTCTCTGAATTACCTGGAATGATATGCGCCGGTCTTTGTAAATAACTAAATGTGTAATAAACATTGGCTGCAAAACGATTTAACATGTTACAATGACTGCTTCGAGAACGCGTTGACATCTTTTCGCCAATAATAGATCTGAGAACAAGAATATTTAGAAGTTACAATGTCTGCTTTGAGAACGCGTTGACACCTTTTCGCCAATAATAGATCTGAGTACAAGAATATTTAGACCATGAAGTCGCTGTAATATTCACATGTTTGACGTCCGGTGGCATTGAACATTTGTACCGTACAGTATTACTGATTGATTTGTGGGGTTTAACGTCCCAAAACAACCATATATGATTATGAGAGACGCCGTAGTGGAGGGCTCCGGAAATTTCGACCACCTGGCGTTCTTTAACGTTCACCCAAGTCTAAGCACACGGGCCTACAACATTTCCGCCTCCATCGGAAACGCAGCCGCCACAGCCGGGATTCCAACCCGCGACCTGCGGGTCAGCAGCCGAGTACCTTAGCCACTAGACCACCGTGCCGGGGTGATTTATATTGCTGCAATGGTACATGTTCTATTGTGAAGGCCGTACACAGGACGCGTGTGTTTGTTAAGAATAAATGTTAATTTAGTACATTTCCTAGCAGAGAAAATTATTTCTCTGTGTTTGCTAGCAGAAACATGTCTCTTTGGTAAATACATGTTTGCCATACAAGCGGCATTGGTTGGATCCCCCCTCGAATGCGGAAATTTTAATACTAATTTTATTTGTATTTTGCTCAATTTTGCGGTCATGGAGAATTTTCCCTCACAAGTAATGATGCCGACAACAACGTCGATGCCAGAATTTCTGCGAAACGAGCCCTTTAACGCTATCTCTTTCAGACACTAGACCAAAAGTTGCACATGTTCAGAAAGTTTAACGAAAAGCTTTATCGCTGAATTCTCTTACTACAAAAAAATTTCACCGAATGCAGTAGAACCCCTTTGTAAGAAACACGGACGTAAGAGACAACTCGTTATCAGTGACGCCATAGTGCCCAACGTTGAAATTGGCATTGATCAGAAAATGAAGATTAGGCACTGTGCTTATCAGAGACACCTCAAGCAAAAAACAAAAACTGTATACTACCAGGGGCATGTCTCCCATGGAAGGCTTCAGCTGTAGTACATAATTTTTATGAAGCCGAGCCCGTATCTTTCATATGAATGACTCGTCCACTCACCTTGGCTTCGAGCTGCTTGAAGTTGGTGATACTGTAGAAGTACTCCCGGGAGTGAAGGCATACGCTGGGCTTGATCCACTGCCCAGGCCTGCGATGCGCCATGCTGTTAGTAGATGCCGGAGCCATCCTTCTTGATTTCTACACAGCTCAGTGTCTTAGAATCATATTGCTGGGTGCTGTTGAGCCAAACAGAGAAAATATGAGGAACCAGTGGTCTCAGCACTTGTGTATGTGCCAGCAATGTGCATATTTACACTTCGAATACAAAAGTCCAGCAGCACTCTCTGAATTACCTGGAATGATATGCGCCGGTCTTTGTAAATAACTAAATGTGTAATAAACATTGGCTGCAAAAAGATTTAACATGTTACAATGTCTGCTTCGAGAGTGCGTTGACATCTTTTCGCCAATAATAGATCTGAGAACAAGAATATTTAGAATGTTACAATGTCTGCTTTGAGAACGCGTTGACACCTTTTCGCCAATAATAGATCTGAGTACAAGAAATATTTTGAATGTTACAATGTCTGCTTCGAGAACGCGTTGACATCTTTTCGCCAATAATAGATCTGAGTACAAGAATATTTAGAATGTTACAATGTCTGCTTCGAGAACGCGTTGACATCTTTTCGGCAATAATAGATCCGAGTACACAGCAGTCAAGAATCTTGATGATTTGAATATTTCAGTCGTAACTGATGGACGGCTTCAACTGCACAGCACCTCGCCGCGGTGGTCTAGTGGCTAAGGTGTTCGGCTGCTGACCTGCAGGTCGCGGGATCAAATCCCGGCTGTGGCGGCTGCATTTCCGATGGCGGCGGTAATGTTGCAGGCCCGTGTCCTCATATTTTGGTGCACGTTGAAGAACCCCAGGTCATCTAATTTTGCGGAGCCCTCCACTACAGCGTCTCTCATAATAATATGGTGGTTTTGGGACGTTAAACCCCACAAATGAATTAAATCAACTGCACAGCTGGTCCTAGCAGACGTCCGCGTATATGAACACAAACGAGACACAGATTGTTTCGAGCCTTAAAACAATCAATTGGCTGGTTGAAACAAGACTTGTTTTATCTACTTACAACCTCTTGAAATAGAATTTATGTCTTTTGTCTGGCACCAATGTAACTAATCAGCCGAAATAAAGCAATCTCCTACACATGAGGCATGGAAAGACTGTGCACACGAAGCTATCTGCCACTTCGGCTGCTTGCCAAGTTTTGATGTCTAAAAACCACCGATGAAGAATAAAAGAAGATCCACTGGCTCTAAATGTGCACAGCTGTTAACGTTCACAGCAGTGTGAGAAAAACTGCACTTTCAAACTGGACTCAAGTCCCCTATATGGGGGGGCCGCTGCTCAAACATGTGCTTTTCAAGGTCTTCATGCGTTCTCCAGCTGCCATTCTTTCTTACGCTACACTCAGAATCTGTACAGCAATTTAACAGCTGCCAGGAGAAGATGCAGCTTGCACTGTTCGGTTAAAAGGAGTAGAGAGTAGGTAGGCACCCAATCCGAACACTAGAAAAACATTGTACATGCAAGGCATATTTTGGTCGAGCCTATGTCTAGTGGTGTCCATGCTCACACTACGCATGGGTAACTCTCCTCTTTCCCTCTCTCCACTGCTTTTCAGCCACCTGCTTGCGCTCGCTTTTCCGATCTCCTCTAGGCATCCCTCCTTGCGATGCTAACACCACCAATTTGCATGCTTGTCCCCTCCCCTTCTCTGTCCCCTGCTACACTCCCCCCACTCTCGTATCGCAACACCGATGTAGGCAGCATCTCTCAGCAAGTTTCTTGATTGAGAAAACTAACTGTTCATACTGCACAACCATTCACTGGCCACCATGTATATATAAGCACTGAATCTTGACCTCCAAGGTAGTGCCGGTGGAAGATTTCTCATGTACGTTGCTGAACAATGAAAATTAACAGCGTGTGCCTAACCTAAAAGTCGACTGCGTGTGCCCGTGTCCGATTGGAGTCTTCTGTCTCTCGCTGCCCATGAACAGCGATTGGTATGTTCAAGTAGGAAACACCGCGGTCCGTCAGTGCGTGCTTTGCATCTCCCCAGGTTTTTCTCCTGCGCAACGCCTTGAAGAGCGCCAACATCAATGTAGCTGCCAGTGCCTACTGCTTCGCAATTACACATGGTTCCCATAGTGGGAGACGGCGTAATTTTTTTTACCTGCCCCGTTCCATCTTTGTGAACAGTGATTTTACATTGCTTATGCCATGCATGTGCTATTCGAACTTACCACACGTAAAATCAAAGCATCTGAATGTGTCTTTATGTACCAATACAATACGTTGCGCTAACAAGTATAATATTTTTACTGACCAAATACAGCTATACTAGTTGCTACGTAGTCGTGGTGGAAGAGCGCGCATTGATTTATGAAGAGGTAAAAGGGCTTTTTTAGCAAGTTTGAAGCAGTCTGAAGATCAGAGCAAAAACACTAGCCTTATTTCATAGCACTTGTAAAGCAGCATTTGCCTAATGCTACATTTAGCAAACACTAGGCTAAACAATCCAATATCCTTGTTAAGCTATATACACATATTCATGTTGTATCTTTAGTTCTGGTATATATATATATATATATATATATATATATATATATATTATATATATATTGTGGGAGTAATAATTCAATGGGCCAGTTATTCTTCCTGAAGGTATGGGATATGGCACAACGGGAGCTTTGTCAACAAGGATAAATATATTTTTTTCCCAACAGCTTCGGGAGGGGTCCTCCCTTGATCAGGGGATGAGTTATACTGACATGAACTTCCAAACTTCGTTGCTGCCGCGTCCCTCTCGCCTTGAAAGATGTTTGCGAGACTGAGAGGGAACTAAAAAAGAGAAAAAAAAAGAAAAAAAAAGAAAAAAAGAAACAAAGCAAAAAGAAAGCTACTTACAACCTCTTGAAATAGAATTTATGTCTTTTGTCTGGCACCAATGTAACTAATCAGCCGAAATAAAGCAATCTCCTACACATGAGGCATGGAAAGACTGTGCACACGAAGCTATCTGCCACTTCGGCTGCTTGCCAAGTTTTGATGTCTAAAAACCACCGATGAAGAATAAAAGAAGATCCACTGGCTCTAAATGTGCACAGCTGTTAACGTTCACAGCAGTGTGAGAAAAACTGCACTTTCAAACTGGACTCAAGTCCCCTATATGGGGGGGCCGCTGCTCAAACATGTGCTTTTCAAGGTCTTCATGCGTTCTCCAGCTGCCATTCTTTCTTACGCTACACTCAGAATCTGTACAGCAATTTAACAGCTGCCAGGAGAAGATGCAGCTTGCACTGTTCGGTTAAAAGGAGTAGAGAGTAGGTAGGCACCCAATCCGAACACTAGAAAAACATTGTACATGCAAGGCATATTTTGGTCGAGCCTATGTCTAGTGGTGTCCATGCTCACACTACGCATGGGTAACTCTCCTCTTTCCCTCTCTCCACTGCTTTTCAGCCACCTGCTTGCGCTCGCTTTTCCGATCTCCTCTAGGCATCCCTCCTTGCGATGCTAACACCACCAATTTGCATGCTTGTCCCCTCCCCTTCTCTGTCCCCTGCTACACTCCCCCCACTCTCGTATCGCAACACCGATGTAGGCAGCATCTCTCAGCAAGTTTCTTGATTGAGAAAACTAACTGTTCATACTGCACAACCATTCACTGGCCACCATGTATATATAAGCACTGAATCTTGACCTCCAAGGTAGTGCCGGTGGAAGATTTCTCATGTACGTTGCTGAACAATGAAAATTAACAGCGTGTGCCTAACCTAAAAGTCGACTGCGTGTGCCCGTGTCCGATTGGAGTCTTCTGTCTCTCGCTGCCCATGAACAGCGATTGGTATGTTCAAGTAGGAAACACCGCGGTCCGTCAGTGCGTGCTTTGCATCTCCCCAGGTTTTTCTCCTGCGCAACGCCTTGAAGAGCGCCAACATCAATGTAGCTGCCAGTGCCTACTGCTTCGCAATTACACATGGTTCCCATAGTGGGAGACGGCGTAATTTTTTTTACCTGCCCCGTTCCATCTTTGTGAACAGTGATTTTACATTGCTTATGCCATGCATGTGCTATTCGAACCTACCACACGTAAAATCAAAGCATCTGAATGTGTCTTTATGTACCAAATACAATACGTTGCGCTAACAAGTATAATATGTTTACTGACCAAATACAGCTATACTAGTTGCTACGTAGTCGTGGGTGGAAGAGCGCGCATGATTTATGAAGAGGTAAAAGGGCTTTTTAGCAAGTTTGAAGCAGTCTGAAGATCAGAGCAAAAACACTAGCCTTATTTCATAGCACTTGTAAAGCAGCATTTGCCTAATGCTACATTTAGCAAACACTAGGCTAAACAATCCAATATCCTTGTTAAGCTATATACACATATCATGTTGTATCTTTAGTTCTGGTATATATATATATTAGATATATATATATATATATAGATATATATATATATATATATTGTGGGAGTAATAATTCAATGGGCCAGTTATTCTTCCTGAAGGTATGGGATATGGCACACCGGGAGCTTTGTCAACAAGGATAATATATTTTTTTCCCAACAGCTTCGGGAGGGGTCCTCCCTTGATCAGGGGATTGAGTTATACTGACATGAACTTCCAAACTTCGTTGCTGCCGGCGTCCCTCTCGCCTTGAAAGATGTTTGCGAGACTGAGAGGAACGAAAAAAGAGAAAAAAAAAAGAAAAAAAAAGAAAAAAAAGAAACAAAGCAAAAGAAAGAAAAGAAAGAAAGTAAAAAAGAGTCCACTGTCAACACATATATATATTATATATATATATTGTCTCCCAGGGCCGCATTCGTCCTAGGTTGTACTCAAGGTCTGGTGAAATATTCCGGTATCTTGGACGTTTTCTTGCGCTTAAAGAAAGGAGGCATTTTTTCTTTTACTCTTTCAAGACGTCAATTCAAAAACTATTACCTAAAGCTAGTTAAATGTGTAAATTATTTTGTATGTAATGTGTTACACCTACAAAACTTTTACTGAGCAGGTGTTTAACGAGTCAAAAAGCCTAGATTTGTTATATAAATACATATTACAAGTAATTTAAATACAGGGGGCACCATGGGTGCTGCTGCTGCGAAAGGTAAACACTGCGAGATGGTAGCCGCCTGCGATGTGTTAGGTGGTGAAAACTCCGACGAAATCGTGGCCATGGCCTAGGCCACTCCCAAGGAGGACTGGAATGTCGTCGCTGCTTCAAAAGATTGCTGGATGCTTAGTTGAACTTGGTGGTTGGAGCTAGCGCGGCCGTCCACCGCGCCACAGCTTCATCTGGGTGTGTGCGCCATAAAGTTTCTCAGTATGATGTGCGGATTACAGTTTTTGGACGTACTGCATTTTCTAGATTGCAATGCCAAGCGTGGTGTTGTCAAAGGTGAAAGTGTTCTTGCTGCCGAGTTTTGCTTGTCGCGAAGGACAAGGTCGACGATGAAATAAATGCTTTCGCACAGTTCTCGTGTGCCTGACCGGACGCACATGAATGAAACCCCAGTGCGTCGGCGAAGTGTTCATACGGTGGATGGAAACAACTTTATTGTAATGTTCTTACGAAGCCTGTGATCAACGAAGGCCAGAGCTACTGGATTGCCGTCTGTTTTGTCAAGTGCGAACACGTAGGGCCATTCTCAACCGTTGCTACGTGAATGCTCCCGTGCTGTCCCAGGCCGTGCGTGTTATTGAGCAAGGCAGACAAGCTGTTTTGTAGTTAGATGGGCTAACGCCGTCAGCACTTGCCCTTGGGCATTGTTTATCAAGTGCTGATCGCCTAGAACATTGCGGTGACACGTCAGTATTTTTAAAGAAAGCGGCCTGCCGGTTACCTCGTCAGGTGATGGTACACTGAGCGACATACAAAAAGTTGCCCGAGACTACGTTGCAGTGCACCTTTCTGTCATCAAAACTTTGATAAACCATGGAAATCAACATTCTTGACACCTTTGGCCAAGAAATCAATGCAGCAAGCTGCATTCGAGTTTTTTGTGTCTTTTTGCGTCTCGCCGATTAAGAGCACTAATTCGCAAAACACTTTATCATAATAAATATAGTCAATCGTGCAAGAGTCATCGAAGATCTAATAATAAAGGGCCTGTGGACGGGACCACCACCAGCAGCAATTCGGGCTGACGGGGAGGCGCAAATGTTAAAACAATACATGCGTGAACAAAAAAGTATCGATAACTGCAAAGGGACTTGAACCACCGACCTCATCAGTTGATGTGTTGCTTTAACCAACTATGCCACAGCTGCCGATCAGTGTGAGGTGGCAAACAAGCCAATTTTTTATTGTTGTCACGCGAAACCTAATTTTTTTGTTCACTTTTTGTTTGAACGTAATTTTAACTGCTTTTATCGTTATGTATAGACGTACCGCTTGACACTCCCGACTATTCAAACAAAGCGCCTAGCCGGAAAATGCTTGACGTCACTTCCGTGCGGCGCCGCAGCCGTTTCTGTTTGGGGGTGGCTCGTGCGCCGCGCGGCTCAGCAGTCTCTGCCTTGCATAAACTACTCGGGAGATCCACAGAACACCTACCAGTTAGGAGATCCACAAATGTCACTGCCATCGTCATCAATGGCAAGTTCGTGGCAGCCTTGGTGCGTGTGTAGCGCATGTGAACATTGTTGCGTCTCTTATTTGCTCAGTATCGCGCCTGTACACTAGCAATTCTCCAAGATGTTTGGTTTTGCGCTGATAATTAAAAATTAATAGTCCCGGTAAGTGCATGTAAGTACATCAATCCGAAAGATACGGGCAATTTGGATCCTCACAAGTGGTACCGGGTGTTCTGGAAGGATGACACATACTGCGGCCACTATCACGCTCAAGTCATTAAGCTTTACGTAAGTCCGCGCCTCTTGTATTCCCAATACGAAAACAAAGAGGAGGAAGCAGTCATCTGAAGTTATTTACTGGTCATATTTTCTTAGGCACCGAGAATGATGCAAGGAATGCAACCAGAAAAACGACCATCCACTCCGCAGACCCGATTGAGACACCTCCGATAGCTGCAGTTCAATGAAGTTGACATGAGTCGTTTAAAATTAAGTTGCAATTGGTCACACTGCAGCTGATATGCTACATGCAGCGTAATTATTACCGACAGCCAGTTTGGCTATCGTGACATTGCGGCTGATGTGCTACTGCGGCGCAATTACAATCATCAGCCAATTTTGCTCTGCACGTGGTGCCGTGTCACACATGAAGCACCAATGCTCTGATATACTCCCCGTCCCCTTAGCGAATATATCAGAGCATCACTGCTCCACTACTGAGCGGGCACCGGAACGTCGTATTGAAGGTGGTGATAAAGTTGCAGTAGCTGAAGAGCTACTTTTATTTTATTCTATCATGGTATGAGCGCAGCTTATTCACATTTTTTGTACAATTTACTGGTTTAAAATTATTTTGCTTGTGCGGATATACGCCCTGTTTGTGCTTGCAAATCAGCAGTGAAATTTGTGTGTTTGGTTGTCCGCAGTTGTAAGAAACACGACGTCAAGCTACTGTTAATCAGAAGACAAAGCACGTCAGCAACTGTTTTAAGAGCAGCAGGGAGGCCTGCTGTTTGCGGATACTGAAAAAAAAAGCAGAGAAAGAGCTTCTGAAAGAAGTGAATATATATACTGAGGGCTCAAAATACAAAAGTATTAGAAAGAATAAGCCTACTGTAAAATGCCCTTCGCAGCAAAAATTTCCAAACAGGTTTTTTTCATAAGCTGTTGTAACGCGAGTACGCGTTGACATCTTTTCGCCAATAAAAGATATGAGTACAGGAATATTTAGAATTTTACAATGTCTGCTTCGAGAACGTATTGACATCTTTTGACTAATAATAGATATGAGTACAAGAATATTTAGAATGTTACAATGTCTGCTTCGAGTACGCGTTGACATCTTTTCGCCAATAATAGATCTGAGTACAAGAATATTTAGAATGTTACAATGTCTGCTTCGAGAACGCGTTGACATCTTTTCGCCAATAATAGATCTGAGTACAAGAATATTTAGAATGTTACAATGTCTGCTTCGAGTACGTGTTGACATCTTTTTGCAAGTAATAAATCTGAGTAGAAGAATATTTAGAATGTTAAAATGCCTGCTTCGAGTACGCGTTGACATTTTTTCGCCAATAAAAGATATGAGTACAAGAATATTTAGAATTTTACAATGTCTGCTTCGAGAACGCGTTGACATCTTTTCGCCAATAATAGACCTGAACCACCGACCTCATCAGTTGATGTGTTGCTTTAACCAACTATGCCACAGCTGCCGATCAGTGTGAGGTGGCAAACAAGCCAATTTTTTATTGTTGTCACGCGAAACCTAATTTTTTTGTTCACTTTTTGTTTGAACGTAATTTTAACTGCTTTTATCGTTATGTATAGACGTACCGCTTGACACTCCCGACTATTCAAACAAAGCGCCTAGCCGGAAAATGCTTGACGTCACTTCCGTGCGGCGCCGCAGCCGTTTCTGTTTGGGGGTGGCTCGTGCGCCGCGCGGCTCAGCAGTCTCTGCCTTGCATAAACTACTCGGGAGATCCACAGAACACCTACCAGTTAGGAGATCCACAAATGTCACTGCCATCGTCATCAATGGCAAGTTCGTGGCAGCCTTGGTGCGTGTGTAGCGCATGTGAACATTGTTGCGTCTCTTATTTGCTCAGTATCGCGCCTGTACACTAGCAATTCTCCAAGATGTTTGGTTTTGCGCTGATAATTAAAAATTAATAGTCCCGGTAAGTGCATGTAAGTACATCAATCCGAAAGATACGGGCAATTTGGATCCTCACAAGTGGTACCGGGTGTTCTGGAAGGATGACACATACTGCGGCCACTATCACGCTCAAGTCATTAAGCTTTACGGTAAGTCCGCGCCTCTTGTATTCCCAATACGAAAACAAAGAGGAGGAAGCAGTCATTCTGAAGTTATTTACTGGTCATATTTTCTTAGGCACCGAGAATGATGCAAGGAATGCAACAGAAAAACGACCATCCACTCCGCAGACCCGATTAAGACACCTCCGATAGCTGCAGTTCAAATGAAGTTGACAATGAGTCGTTTAAAATTAAGTTGCAATTGGTCACACTGCAGCTGATATGCTACATGCAGCGTAATTATTACCGACAGCCAAGTTTGGCTATCGTTGACATTGCGGCTGATGTGCTACTGCGGCGCAATTACAATCATCAGCCAATTTTGCTCTGCACGTGGTGCCGTGTCACACATGAAGCACCAATGCTCTGATATACTCCCCGTCCCCTTAGCGAATATATCAGAGCATCACTGCTCCACTACTGAGCGGGCACCGGAACGTCGTATTGAAGGTGGTGATAAAGTTGCAGTATGCTGAAGAGCTACTTTTATTTTATTCTATCATGGTATGAGCGCAGCTTATTCACATTTTTTGTACAATTTACTGGTTTAAAATTATTTTTGCTTGTGCGGATATACGCCCTGTTTGTGCTTGCAAATCAGCAGTGAAATTTGTGTGTTGGGTTGTCCGCAGTTGTAAGAAACACGACGTCAAGCTACTGTTAATCAGAAGACAAAGCACGTCAGCAACTGTTTTAAGAAGCAGCAGGGAGGCCTGCTGTTTGCGGATACTGAAAAAAAAAGCAGAGAAAGAGCTTCTGAAAGAAGTGAATATATATACTGAGGGCTCAAAATACAAAAGTATTAGAAAGAATAAGCCTACTGTAAAATGCCCTTCGCAGCAAAAATTTCCAAACAGGTTTTTTTCATAAGCTGTTGTAACGCGAGTACGCGTTGACATCTTTTCGCCAATAAAAGATATGAGTACAGGAATATTTAGAATTTTACAATGTCTGCTTCGAGTACGTGTTGACATCTTTTTGCAAGTAATAAATCTGAGTAGAAGAATATTTAGAATGTTACAATGTCTGCTTCGAGTACGCGTTGACATTTTTTCGCCAATAATAGATCTGAGTACAAGAATATTTAGAATGTTACAATGTCTGCTTCGAGAACGCGTTGACATCTTTTCGCCAATAATAGATCTGAGTACAAGAATATTTAGAATGTTACAATGTCTGCTTCGAGTACGCGTTGACATTTTTTCGCCTATAATAGATCTGAGTACAAGAATATTTAGAATGTTACAATGTCTGCTTCGAGTACGCGTTGACATTTTTTCGCCAATAATAGATCTGAGTACAAGAATATTTAGAATTTTGCAATGTCTGCTTCGAGAACGCGTTGACATTTTTTCGCCAATAATAGATCTGAGTACAAGAATATTTAGAATGTTACAGCTCTGCTTCGAGAACGCGTTGACATCTTTTCGCCAATAATAGATCTGAGTACAAGAATATTTAGAATGTTACAAAGTCTGCTTCGAGTACGTGTTGACATCTTTTTGCAAGTAATAAATCTGAGTAGAAGAATGTTTAGAATGTTAAAATGCCTGCTCCGAAAACGCGTTGACATCTTCTCGCCAATAATAGATCTGAGTACAAGAATATTTAGAATTTTACAATGTCTGCTTCGAGTACGCGTAGACATCTTTTCGCCAATTATAGATCTGAGTACAAGAATATTTAGAATGTTACAATGTCTGCTTCGAGTACGCGTTGACATCTTTTCGCAATAATCGATCTGAGTACAGGAATACTTAGAATGTTACAATGTCTGCTTCGAGTACGCGTTGACATCTTTTCGTCAATAATAGATCTGTACAAGAATATTTAAAATGTTACAATGTCTGCTTCGAGAACGCGTTGACATCTTTTCGGCAATAATAGATCTGAGTACAAGAATATTTAGAGTGTTACAATGTCTGCTTCGAGTACGCGTTGACATTTTTTCGCCAATAATAGATCTGAGTACAAGAATATTTAGAATGTTACAATGTCTGCTTCGAGAACGCGTTGACATCTTCTCGCCAATAATAGATCTGAGTACAAGAATATTTAGAATGTTACAATGTCTGCTTCGAGTACGTGTTGACATCTTTCGCCAGTATTAGATCTGAGTACAAGAATATTTAGAATGTTACAATGTCTGCTTCTAAATATTCTTGTATATAACAAGAATATTTAGAATGTTACAATGTCTGCTTCGAGAACCCGTTGACATCTTTTCGGCAATATTAGATCCGAGTACACAGCAGTCAAGAATCCTGTTTATTTGAATATTTCAGTCGTAACTGATGGGCGGCTTCAACTGCACAGCACCTCGCCACGGTGGTCTAGTGGCTAAGGTGCTCGGCGGCTGACCCGCAGGTCGCGGGATCAAATCCCGGCTGTGGCGGCTGCATTTCCGATGGAGGCGGAAATGTTGTAGGCTTGTGTCCTCATATTTTGGTGCACGTTAAAGAACCCCAGGTGGTCGAAATTTGCGGAGCCCTCCACTACAGCGTCTCTCATAATAATATGGTGGTTTTGGGACGTTAAACCCTACAAATCAATCAAATCAACTGCACAGCTGGTCCTAACAGACGTCCCGCCGCGGTGGTCTAGTGGCTAAGGTACTCGGCTGCTGACCAGCAGGGCGCGGGTTCGAATCCCGGCTGCGGCGGCTGCATTTTCCGATGGAGGCGGAAATGTTGTAGGCCCTTGTGCTCAGATTTGGGTGCACGTTAAAGAACCCCAGGTGGTCTAAATTTCCGGAGCCCTCCACTACGGCGTCTCTCATAATCATATAGTGGTTTTGGGACGTTAAACCCCACATATCAATCAATCAATCCTAACAGACGTCCCCGTATATTAACACAAACGAGACACAAATAGTTTCGAGCCCTAAAACAATCAATTGGCTAGTTCATAGCTGTCGGAGAAAAACTGCACTCCCGAACTGGACTTAAGTCCACAATATGGGGTGCCGCTGATCAAACATGTTCTTTTCAAGGTCTTCGCGCGTTCCCCAGCTGCTGTTCTCTGTTACGCTACACTCAGAATCTGTACAGCAATTTAACAGCTGCCAGCAGAAGATGCAGCTTGCACTGTTTGGTTAAAAGGAGTAGAGGGTAGGCAAGCACCTAATCCGAACACTAGAAAAACATTTCTACACGCAAGGCATATTTTGGTCGAGCCTATGTCTCGTGGTGTCCACGCTCACACAACCCATGGGCAAAACTCCTCTTTCCCTCCCTCCACTGCTTTCCTGCCACCTGCTTGCGCTCGCTTTTCCTCTCTCCTCTAGGCATCCCTCCCAGCGATGTTAACACCACCAATTTGCCAGCTTGTCCCCTCCCATTCTGTCTCCCCTGCTACACTCCCCCACTCTCGTCTCGCAACACCGATGTAGGCAGCCTCTCTCAGCAAGTTTCTTGATTGAGAAAACTAACTGTTCATACTGCACAACCATTCACTGGCCACCATGTATATATAAGCACTGAATCTTGACCTCCAAGGTAGTGCCGGTGGAAGATTTTTCATGTACGTTGCTGAACAACGAAAATTAACAGCGTGTGCGTAACCTAAAAGTGGACTGCGTGTGCCCGTGTCCGATTGGAGTATTCTGTCTCTCGCTGCCCATGAGCAGCGATTGGCATGTTCAAGTAGGAAACACCGCGGTCCATCAGTGCGTGCTTTGAGCCTCACCAGGTTTTTCTCCTGCGCAATGCCCTGAAGAGTGCCAGCATCAATGTAGCTGCCAGTGCCTGCTGCTTCGCATCAACACATGGTTCCCATAGTGGGAGACGGCGTAATTTTTTTACCTCCCCCCCATCCCATCTTTGTGAACAGTGATTTGACATTGCTTATGCCATGCATGTGCTATTCGAACTTACCACACGTAAAAGCGAAGCATCTGAATGTGTCTTGATGTACCACTACAATACGTTGCGCTAAAAACAAGATTATTATTTTCACTAACCAAATAAAGCTATACTAGTTGCTACATAGTCGTGCTGAAAGAGTGTACAATGATTTATGAAGAGGTAAAAGGGCTTTTTTTTAGCAATTTTGAAGCAGTCTGAAGATCAGAGCAAAAACGCCAGCCTTATTTCATAGCACTTGTAAAGCAGCATTTGCTTAACGCTACATTTAGCAACACAGTTAGGGATAAGAGTTAATGGAGAATACCTTAGTAACCTGCGCTTCGCCGATGACATTGCATTGGTGAGTAACTCAGGAGACGAATTGCAACTCATGATTTTAGAGTTAGACAAGGAGAGCAGAAAGGTGGGTCCTAAACGTAATCTGCAGAAAGCGAAAGTAATGTACAACAACCTCGGAAAGGAGCAGCGCTTCGAGATAGGTAATAGTGCACTTGAAGTTGTAAAACACTATGTCTACTTAAGGCAGGTAATAACCGCAGAGCCGAACCACGAGATTGAAGTACCTAGCAGAATAAGAATGGGGTAGAGCACATTCGGCAAGCACTCTCAAATTATAACAGGTAGATTGCCACTATCCCTCAAGAGGAAGGTATATAACAGCTGTATCTTGCCGGTACTTAGCTACGGAGCAGAAACCTGGAGACTTACAAAGAGGGTTCAGCTTAAATTGAGGTCGACGCAGCGAGCAATGGAAAGAAAAATGGTAGGTGTAACCTTAAGAGACAAGAAGAGAGCAGAGTGGATTAGGAAACATACGGGGGTTAAGGATATCATAGCTTAAGGATTTCATAGGTTAAGGATATCAGAGCAAATGGACATGGGCCGGGCATGTAACGCGTAGACAGGATAGCCGCTGGTCATTAAGGGTAACTAACTGGATTTCCAGAGAAGGGAAGCGGGTTAGGGGGAGACAGAAGGTTAGGTGGGCAGATGAGATTACGAAGTTTGCGGGTATAAATTGGCAGCAGCAAGCACAGGACTGGGTTAACTGGCGGAATATGGGAGAGGCCTTTGTCCTGCAGTGAACGTAGTCAGGCTGATGATGATGATGACATTTAACAAACACTAGGCTAAACAATGCAATAGCCTTGTTAAGCTATATACACATATTCACGTTGTATCTTTTGTTCTGATATATATATATATATATATATAATATATATATATATATATATATTATATATATATATATATATATATATATATATATATATATATATATCTATATATATATATATCTGTGTGTGTGTGTGTGTGTGTGTGTGTGTGTGTGTGTGTGTGTGTGTGTGTGTGTGTGTGTGTGTGTTGTCTCCAGGTGCCGCATTCGTCCTAGGTAGTACTCAATGTCTGTTGAAATATGCCGCTATATTGGACGTTTTCTTCCGCTTGAAGAAGGGAGGCATTTTTTCTTGTACAATTTCTTGTGCAGCAATTTCAGCAGCTGCAAAACTAAGCTTGGCTTTGTTATCGCTAGTGATGGTGTCTCGAGTCGACGAACACACGCTGTTACGCACTACTTATGCACACGACGTCATTAGTGCATATAGAAAGACATATCTAGTTAAATCATTTATACACATAAGCAAAGATAAACAGAAGACCAGACGAAAAAATGCACAATCACCTCACTACAAAAGGAATTTAAAATAACAAGTGTGATTCATGTTTTTGAAAAGTAAAAAATTAGGATCATTTCTAATCTTATAATAACTGCAAACGTTCGCGCAATTACCTTCTGCGATGAGCCACAAAAAATTTTATTTTGGCTCTTCATTTTTTGATGTGGAACAGCTTCAGACACTTTTTCTGCCTCGTCAAGAACAGCAAAAAAGCGTCTGGGAAAAAAATGTGACTTCATAATTTTGAAAAAGCATCCTGCCGATATGCACACATGGTCAAGTCCAAGAGGGTGGAAAAAAAAGAAATTGAGATTGATCTCTCTTTCTAAAGATCGGTTGATTTGATTGATTTGTGGGGTTTAACGTCCCAAAACCACGATATGATTATGAGAGACGCCGTAGTGGAGGGCTTCGGAAATTTTCACCACCTTGGGTTCTTTAACGTCCACCCAAATCTGAGCACACGGGCCTACAACATTTCCGCCTCCATCGGAAATGCAGCCGCCGCAGCCGGGATTCGAACCCGCGCCCTGCGGGTCAGCAGCCGAGTACCTTAGCCACTAGACCACCGCGGCGGGGCTTCTAAAGATCGGTGTAACACGAAAGTGAAACGTGTCTTTGATGAAATATTGACCATTTGCATTGTTTTGCAACAAGGGCGAAGAAGTCAATGCTACAGGGAGAAATTGAAATGTCACGTGGAAAATGGCAAGCAGCATGAAACTGACAACGCGCACCTCAAGCAGAAAGCACACACGAAATGGGCAACTGTCAAGGCTGCACACCTAAAGCACGCCTTTTTCATAAATGAAACATGACATGAGCAGCGTGCTCCTTTCATAAACGCTGCCATGGCAGCGAGCGAAGTGACCTTCGTGCCTTCATATTTTAAAAGTGTGCGCACAGAAGGGAGCATTCTTAATGACGGCCCGCACATCCTACACATCTGTGAACGAAACGTGATGAATTGGAAGAAGGAGGCAAAGACCTGCAGAGAAAGCCCAACGTGAGCTCTTTGTGCCATTTTACAACAGATGACGAAAGCGCGCTGAAGTTACGCAGCTCCGAGGACCGCCAAATGGCATATCGTGTATATAAATTGTTGGCCGTTATCAGTTCTCGCGACGTACACTTTGTAGCCAAGTGGTCAGCGTCGCAGGCTGTAAATCAATTCGACATACAGCAACAGATCCTTTGCAGTTTTTTCTTTGCAATCTGTTAGTGCTATATAATTTACAATGTCCTATTCTCACCGGAAATATGTCAGCGGAGCCATGATGAATTCTGTCATAAAATGCTTTCATGCTAAGAAGCCAGAATAGTGGGAGGGAAGGTGCCAAAAAAGGTTCATATTTAAATGAAAATGAGGTGAGCTGGAATGAATACAAGACAAGATGAAGACAGGACATGGGTTATACTCACAACAACACATTGCATATCCTCTTTTTATCCTTTCCTTTGTATTCCTTCCAGTGTTGCCCTTTGAGGGGCAGCCCTGGAATGAATACAAAGGACTCCCTGCAGACAACTTAACAGTGACAAAAGTTAGTCACAATTAGAAAAGGTTTGAAAACAAACAATAGGCAAAGGAATATTTTCACTACAATATGGATCCAAACCAACTAGCCCACTTTTCTGTGATTCAGGAAAGATGAACTAGCCAGGCCTAGTCGTATAATGCCACCTCGATTTTCTTTTTCTTTCTGTACGTGGCACACAGAGCCTGTTGAACCAACCTTAATAGCCAATCACAGACTCGATACAACCAACCGGAACCATCATTTCGTGACACCGAATTTATGAAGTGGCAGCCATTTTATTGCACACAAGGGTTGACAGCCGTGGCACCTTGCGGCGAACGGTGCTTTATGGTACTAATGAATGCGTTTGGTCCAACAGAAGTGGTTCAACATGGGATAGCACGTGTAAAGAAGTTTGGTAAACCATGGTGCAAATGCCGCAGCTGTTCCACCCCTGCATTGTGAAGCATGGACGTAAATGTGACTTGTTTCAAATTCCAGACTGGAGAGCAATGGCCACATGTGAAAGACCTAGTCAGATCTCTAGGCTGCTGTAATGACACACGCAATTCCATGTGCCGTGACAGAAAAGAGCCATTGAAACCACCAGGGTGCAGCACCAGTGCAGAGACCTCCAAAACCTTGACTCTCAGCTCTAGAACACCCTGTGCAGCTTCCAATGTAGGCAGACACTTCCTGCAGGCAGCAGAACAGTGGCAAAAGTTAGTGACAATTAGGAAAAGTCTGAAAAAAAACAATAGGCATGTCTTCTGTCTTACCAGAGTGTAAGTTGCAAGGTTACACAACTACATCTTGTATAACTTTGCGCGTTCAACTACATGTCGTGTGACCTATTCTGGCTTTGTGATGGATTCCGCGTGGCCATCAGGATTCAAAATGCAGCTGCCACATTTTTATATTCAATATATAAGAAACTTAACTGTGCGTCCAAAAATTAATGAGGCTGTAATCAGTGGCATCCGAGCTTTTGGACTAATCGACCCTAAGTCTGCTCAGCCTCGTGTCTTCATGGCACGCACAATAAATGTGAGCTACTCATTCTAAATAAGTGCTCATACACTTCGATTAAATTTCTTGGATCTATTAACTAACCCACTTCGAAAGAAGTGAAAGCTATACCTAAATATTCGTAAGGAACCATGTGCCTCCAAATTATGCGTACATTAGAAATGTGCATGATTGCGGTAATTGATATCTCACCCCTTCCTTGGTACAAGCTTCCGACATGCCGTAGAAAATATGTGGGTCACTTCAATTGAATCAAGCCTATTTTATTGCTTCAGTAGGCTTCATTTTAAAAAATGTCAGCTTTCCAGCTGACAAAATATGTTGAATAGTAAGTTCAAACAGCAGAGCCAAACAGCATGTCCGAGAACTGGCCCTGATGTATACAGGTCTGATTCAGGCCCAAGCCCGAACTAGGCCCTACACTCATGAGCCAGGCCGGCCCTGTCCCAGCAATAGCGCAAACGGTTGCGACAACGACAGTAGCGAGAAAGATGTCCTACATGATGGCGATGAAAGCCAATCACCTTGTTGTCCTGTGTTCTTCACCGGGGAAGGTCCCGATAGCGGTGAAATATTTCCGGTGCACGAGACGGTATGATGGCTCTGACAGAACATTCCATAAGCTAGTATACGGGCGGCAGTATGATATTTTCAACCTCGTCTCTCACAAACTGCTGAATCAACGAGATCAGATGGCCACGGCAGAAAAAAATGGTATAGAGATGCCACCTTGATTTCTCGATGTATCACGTGGACTACTTCTTCGTTACTAGGCGGGTGACTGCATGGTGGATGAAGGACCTGGCAGGATGTTGTAGCAGTCGGCCGTGTTCCGAAGTCACATGAAATGTTGGGCAATGTTGCGACTCTTCATATCTTCGAATTGGCCCCACTCTGATGATGTTATCAACGATTGAGCAGTCCTTAGACATGAATGAGCTGACAGCATCGTTCGAATTGACTCAACCAGCGCACAGCGTGGGCTGGGCCTCTGCAGTGCGCCAGAGCACTGACTGCAGTGCACCCGTGCATTGACTCAGCACAGCACTGCACGGGCTGTGCCCATGCAGTGCTCTGGAGCTTCACACTGATGCCAGCCAATGAAGATGGGAAATAGAAAAATCAGCTGAAATTACCAAGACTGACTGATCACTAGTGTACCAGTCTGCCATCTTTCGCCCTGTTCATAGGTCGGCAAAAAAATATGGACCTCATTCAGACTCAGTCATGAAATATATTTTGAAATTCGGGCTTACTCAGACTCACATGCACCAAAATTTTCCTCAACCGAGCTCTCTCTGACTCATATTCCTAGATTTTTCTCAGCCACACTCACTCGATGATATGTGGGATTTAACGTCCCAAAACCACCACATAATTATGAGAGACGCCGTAATGGAGACGTTCAGAAGTTTTGACTACCTTCGGTTCTTTAACGTGCACCGAAATCTGAGCACATGGTCCTACAGCATTTTTGCCTCAATGAAAATGCAGTCGCCGCAGCCGGGATTCGATCCTGCGACTTGCGGGTCAGCAGCCGAGTACCATAGCCACTAGACCACCGCGATAGGGCTCGGGCAGACTCACTTAAACTCGTCGCTAAAATAATCCTTCCTTAGACTGGCGAAAACTCAGGCGCATGACTTTATTTCAGTTTGAGTGAGTCTGAGTGAGCCAACTAATGAGTCTGCTTGCAGATAGCTTTTTTGAATATGATCTGTAAACACCAATATTTGCCAAAATAGGTGTTCCACTGTGTGCCTTTTGATACTGTTTATTAATAGGCGATATCAGTAATTGCGATCCCCGCCGTGGTGGTCTAGTGGCTAAGTTACTCGGCTGCTGACCCGCAGGCCACGGGATCGAATCCCGACTGCGGCGGCTAAATTTTCGATAGAGGCGAAAATGCTGTAGGCTCATGTGCTCAGATTTGGGTGCACGTTAAATAACCCCAGGTGGTCGAAATTTCCAGAGCCCTCCACTACGGCGTCTCTCTCAATCACATGGTGGTTTTGGGGCGTTACACCAACATATAAATCAAGCAGGACATTTTTTTTTCGAGATTACTTCCCAGAGATACATTTGTCAGAATTCCTGAAGGGAAGGCGAAGGAGACTGGGAAACATCCCTTTTCCGTAAGTCACACCTTGGATGAATAAATAATTAGCATTTCACAATGGGCCATAAAAATCTGGTGGACATTCAAATTATAGTCGAATGTCCACGTTCGGAGCCGGTTATCTAAAGGACGACCAAAAACCATTGCATTTTGGTTGTTCTCTACGTCTGTTTTTGTTTCCTGTCTGGAACATATCTACAAGGATCCAAGGATATCTACAAAGGATTTCATGTGGACGCAATAATTAGTACAGCACACGGACGTCCACGAGACACCCCAAGAAACAAAACCTTAAACTTTTTTAAGGGCTTCTAATGGTTATATACGTCTTGGTCTAAGTGGAGACCTAAAACAGACGTTTTCAAAAGGGAGGAATAGTGCCTCAAATGTGTTCGTTTGCAGTTTATTAGTATTTTTAAACAACTCCTATATAGCCTGATCCTCTAAACAAGTTCATAACGTGTACTTCAAGGCATTCTTTATGCACTATAGAGAGCCATCGTTCAATGTTCACCTCAATGATTCTGAGAAGGTTGTGACGAGAAAGTGCCAAATTGCCCAAACATCATGTCAAAAAAGCGGTGACGGCCGGTTTTTACTAACAAATGACGCAAATACTAACCTCCCCAAAATAATTGACACCGCAAGCACACTCGTACGCTGTCCATTTTATTAACCGCAACGTGTGAGCGCCGACCGCCGAGTTATTAATTCCCTAATCCTGGTCTCCCGTTGTTTCAATCCCAGAACGGCCTAGGAGACGGCAGCTGAAAACTGTTAATAGCGTGCATACACGTATTGTCATCATTTAATTTCACCGCTGCGTTCAGTTGATAAGGTATGGCACCAGCTGCGATAAGGTATGGCACCGCTGCGTTAAGTTGATAAGGTATAAGGTATGGCACCAGCTACCACCTACTTCATGGCTATGACGCTCTCACACCTCCAGCTACTTATATAAAGTTGAACTCTATCTGTCAAAGCTGCACTATGGATTCAGAATGGTTTCGCTGCGATCGAGTGTACGGTTTAGAGGCACATCTCGTGACCTGCGGACCCGTAAACGCATGGATAGCATCGCTACACTATGTGAATTTGCGAGAAATAAATACAGCAAGCCTAGCTTCCAGTCTTCAGGTGAGGGCCCTGCAGTATCCGTGTAATTCGAAGTGAACGTGGCTTCGCTGACTGAACTAAACGTACTTGCTCCGTCGTTCTCTTTCGCGATATGTTCACCGCCACAGGTTCGTCTGCTTGTTTATATAATCATTTCGTTCAATATCAAGCTCAGCGGGACCGTTTTTTGTAACTTTCAGTGCCGTGTACTCCTTATCAGTCGAGAATCGTTACATTTGCTAAGCCTACTCGCTTCACCGGGAGGAGCTATGTTGATTTTCATAAGGAGGAACGTTTCTCTGGATGAGGGATCAACGTTTCTCGGTTTAAAGACGAACATTGGGGACATCGCCGTTCCTCCCTAAATGGAGAGAACGTCACTCCATTTTTTTAAGAGTGTAGCCGTCATACTTAGTGAACCAACAATCGATTTATCTTTTTCCCCTTGAAATGGTGAAGCTGAGGACCAGTACTTTGAAGCAAAAAATTTAATTTTCACTCGTGCCTTGATTTAGCCACCAATCAGATACCTCCTTCTATTTATTTCTACCCCCTTAATGTCTATTTTGCCCTCGCTGTCCCTAAACACCAGTGCTTTAAAATACTATTCACCGATATCCTGAACTATTGGGTGAAGCCCTTTCAAGAACATTATCAGGTGTTCGGCAGTTTTCTCCTCTTCTCCACACACACTGCATACCATATCTATTCCTTCATATTTGGCCCGATTAGTATTGGTGCGCAATACTCCCGTCCTGGCCTCACACAGTAGAGAACAACCCCGAGTATTATCAGATATTTTCCTTGGAAATTTTCTGCTTACGTATCCGATAGATCTATAGTGCGGACTTTTTAATCATGCCAATTCTCTACATGTTGGTGGTCGTTTCCTTCACTTTGTTCTTAACCGATAATTCTATTTGGATTGGCCCCCTCCTCTTTTCTTAGTATTTACCCGCCAATGTTCTGGTTCGTTTCTTCCATTTTGTATCGACATTCTTCTTGTACAAGTAGCTGAAAACATTCCTACCCCAACACTCCTCCCCCCTTTCTCTCAATCGCTTCTCAAATTTAATCTTGCTGGAAGCTTCCCTACTCTCGAATGATGTCCATCCCATATCACTTTGTACTCACTGATTTGGTGTATTTCCGTGAGCTCCTAAAGGAAGCCAACCTAATCAACGTTGATGAATTTCTAATCTTGCTTAAACCTCTGATATCATGCACAAGACCACTTTACCAATAGTCATACCTGCAACCATGACCTATTTCCAGATTCCTCTAGCATCATACATATTGTAATTCCACAGTGCCCTATTTTTCATCACTGCTGCATTCCTGTTACCTTAAGTCGTCACGTACATTTGGTTTTCCTTAGGTACTCGGTCCCATTGTTTATCCATACGCCCAGATATTTGTATTTATCTGTTATCTCTAACGCGACCAACTCTATCTTAAGCCTTCATTATCACTAAAACCTTCATTATCAATAAAAACCATGACTGCTGATTTTTTTTATTACTGAATCTGAAATCTAACCTATCTCCCTCATTTCCGCATATTTCCATCAATCTCTGCAAGTCTTGCCTGTTGTCGGTCATTAACACTATATCATCCGCGTACATCAATGCTGGTAGTGCCTGTTGAATGAGTTTTCTTTGTTTGACGAAAGAGAGGTTGAAGCCAAGTCCACTTCCCTCTAATTTGGCCTGTAATTCTTGTAGGTACATCATGAATAACAAGGGTGACAGAGTACACTCTGTCTAAGCCCCCGTTTTACCTCTGTGGGCTTGTATACCTGTATTTCCCACTTTATAACAAATGTAGTTACCTTATAGATATCCTTTAAAAGATTAGTGACTCGATCTTCCACACCTAGTGTGTCCAGTATTCCCCACAAGTCCTCTTGAACCACGTTATCATACGCTCCCTCGATATCCAACAATGCTAGCCACAGGGGCCTGTGTTCCTTTTCTGCTATTTCGATGCACTGCGTCAGTAAGAACAGATTATCTTCCGACCTCCTGTGTTTCCGAAACCCATTCTGCAGTTCCCCCAGCACCCTCTCATCCTCTATACATGCTTGCAGTCTTTCCATTATAATCTGCATCGCCAGCCTGTACACTACTGATATCACTGTTATCGGACGGTACTTGTTTACGTCAGCTTTGTCCCCCTTTCTATTATAGATCATGCTCATCCTGCTAAGTTTTAATCCATTGGGGACCTCACCATTGAATATTGTTTAGCTCGCTGCCATCTCAAAGTCTGCTTAGACTTGGGACTCAATGTCTTTATCAGCATAAATCGGATGCCATCCGGGCATGTTGATGTACTACTAGAAACACTCTTTTAGCCCTTACCGACTCTTGTTGTGAGAATGGAGCCTCTGTGCCACTTGATTCATTCTTGTGTATTAAAGTGCATTAGGTACTTCTTTGCTGAAATTTTTCTGTCACCCTTGTTCTTGTATATTGAATAGCTTTGTCCCCTTCTAGCCTAACACCTTGAGCTAAGGTTATAAACCTCTGGTCTAGGCTTGTCTCATTTCTTAGGGAGTTTAGATGGTTTCAAATTATTGCAGCTGCCCTTCTCTCCTTGTTATATACTGCTGCCAACCACTGGGCCCCCTTTCTTCTAATTTTTCCAATGATCAGAAGGGATGCTTCCCTTCTACAGCTTAGAAAAATGTCGCATTTTCTTTCAACATCATCTGTTGGTTCACCCCGCTGCTTAGCATATCTGTGTTTCCTAGAGGCTTTCTAACGTTTTGCTATGGCACCCTTAACTTCCCCATCCCAACAACTCCTGGGCTTGTGTCTCCTTTTCCGGGGTGACTTATCACGTGCCTTAGCAAGCTGTACCTCAAACAGTCTAATTAGATTCGTGTACGTCCACACATTTTATTATCCTCAGCGATTACTTTCTCAACTTATTTAGTAGCTGTTTCTATTTGCCTTTCTGAATAAAAATTCCCCTGTAGTTGCTCATCTTGTCTCCTTCCCACTTTAATTGGTCTTCCGAAACTTAGCTTGATACGTTTGTGATCACCACGCAGAATTCAGGGGCCATTTTCTTCGCGTTTTCCTGAGCGTATCATATATCCAATGTGACATCAGAGCGTTATCTATCGTCGATTGCAGCCTTCCTACCTCCCATGTTATTTGCCCTTCACACTTTTCAGTACTGTTGCAAATGATCCAATCATGCCTTCCACACATATTCATGATCATTTTGCCTGTTGGGTCAGTATATGGGTCTGGCACGACAACGCCGCGGCGTGGAAGTTGACCGCAAAAGGTCCTCACTCCTAACATGTATTGGATTGGCGCTTTGGAAACTCCGCCATATTTAGAGCTGTGGGCCGAGGCGGTTTCGAGCGGCGGAGGCGTTAGAGTGTGCTAGAATTGTTGAGTGGCGTGAACGCGCCTCGCCGCCTGATCCCTTCCGCATTGCCTGTGGCGTGGGCGCTGCAGTCGAATAGTACTCAAAGAACCACGCACCGTGTGCAGAAACTGCTATGCGCTTTGGCTCTTCCGCCGCGCTTTCTTGATGCAGATTTATTCGTACCTGCCCATCATGCATGTCTAGCACATGATGTCATAGCCCTTAAAATATGACACGCCGATCTAATGAACTTGAGCTCCATAATAGCCTTTTTGAGAGAGGGAAAATAATTCAGAAAGGGCATGTCCTATACTGATTTGTTTTGTCTTAACTCTTTTTTTTGTTGGCTAGGCGTCTACAATATTCAGAATAACTGAGCTGATATATTGGAAATTAGCTGTGGTATGAAAGCTATGAGATTGAAATAACAAATACCGTGTCAAACGCACGCAGAACTAAGAAGCGATAAGTAAAGTGTGAAGAGGAAGGGAATCTGAACCGCCTAGACCACGAAACGTTTTCGTAATTTACCTTTCCAGGGTATACTAAAATATTTACTCGCATTCACAGCGGCTACCAATCGTCAAAGTTAGTCGTTATGCTGCCCCCCCCCCCTAGAAATGGTAGCCGTTGGGACATTGCATGGATATTGTTAAGGGCGTGGTGATGTGTAAATTATATGCGTGTACTTGTAGATATATATATATATATATATATATATATATATATATATATATATATATATATATATATATATATATATATATATATATATATATATATATATATATATATATCACTGCCTGCCTCCACTTTGACACCTAATAATAAAACTATGCTTACAAAACATAGTCATAAATTTGATGGCGTGCAATTGCGTTACGCCAATAGAATATTTGGAAAGCTGCACAATTTATGCTGTTGATACAAAGTGATAAGTGGTTACAATGAATTACTCAGATTAACAGACGGGCTATATATACAATTGGCACTTTTAATATGTTTGTGTGTTGTGTTTAATAAGTTCAATATGTAATCAATAATTATTATCTTCCGCAAAACTGGCATGATAAAACTGAGTCGTCAACGACCTAAACGTTGTGACAACGTTACTTATACTCGGATTCCTCGTGAAACTATCGATCGCATGTAGGCTCATATGAGGGACACTGTGCTCTGGATATCGAAGAGATTGTCGACAAAACGAGCTTGTGATTTAATCACGGTTTTCATACTTCTACCCTCTTCGTAATTCGCCAGTAGGTTACTTATGACGTAACCCAGCTCAAAGCGCTGCTTGAATGAGAAGTTAGGTGGATCAGTGCAAATTCCGATTGACATTTTTTTTTTCTTTTTATTGTGCGTTGGCAGGCTCTTGAAACAGTGAATGTATCGACGAAATTTCGGCGTGCCTGCATATTTACTCGTGCACCATGGAACGTAGCAGGTGTGCGTGCCCTGATAAAGGCTCAGAAACACATTAAACGCGCTAATAACGAGCAATTCCACGCTTTCATAGGCTACGGCGCGCAGCTCCCAATCCAAACGCTTCTGAGATCTTCGGTATCATGGGACTACAGCGCCGCCGCTACTGTCACCCGCCGGAGAATCAGCCGAGATGCGGCGCGGCCGCCTCGTTCATTCCACTACCCCCTTCTAGTACACTGTAGCGGTGTCGTCGTCGGTGCACGCCGGGCGAAATGATCGGCCATGGTGCACGGCCATTTTTCGTCGTCAGTGGTGGCGGCGCCGGCGGCATGGAAACCGAAACTACCATTAAAAAGAGCTACTCTACTGTGTTTTCTATGCTCATTTGGCTGAAATTCAGTAGTTACAACAGTAATGCCTGAGAGAACAGCATGGAGATGGAAGAGAACTGGCAAACGCTCCGTAAATGATTTGTTTTTCAGCATACATATTGAATATAAGTTCTTTCAGTGCACTCCGTTTGTTTACGTAGCAAACCCAGCATCACAAGAAATTTCATTTCTTTTTATCTCACATAATTGCTGTTATATCTGCTAGGTATCATTCCTTAATAACTTACAGTTTGTATGGTTCTTACTTCTAAGTATGTGTTAATCTTTTATATATTATCAAATGTACCACTTGCCTGTGTGATACCTTCTGGCTTGAGGCTAGTATTAAATAAATGAATGGAGGAGCCTCTTTTCAACGGGTAAGTAGGGGCAAGTAGAGCTCGCAGTCTTCGTGCGTAATGTACTGCTTTTTTAGTAACAAACAGGTGGGTAATTTATGTAGGTCATAATGGCATATAGTGATTCGTGAAACACACGATAAAGGCGCTAATTCGTCCCCCATGAAGGGACACTGCTCAGCGACTTATGTTGCAAGTGCAACAACGCAACGAATACAAAAAGAGCGAAATGAATATAGGGCAACATGCGCTTTTTTCTTTGTTTCCATTTTCAAGGACTCCAATTCTTGTAAGACGCAAGGAGGTGCAGGGAGGGGGGTGGGGGTGGAGAGCAGTGTTTGAGTGTCGTTTGTTTGTGAGACCACTTTTATTTACATACCAGCCCATAGGCTCTCCCCCTTTCATTCCCTTAAAACGAGTACTGAAACAAAATTTTGAGAGCGAGATAACCTGTCAAACAGATTTGTGTAGATAGACGCATCATCTACGAAATGTAAACAAATATTGTCGCCTAGAAAGTGGTCAATATTATTTTGAATTGAATGGCGCCCTACGGCATACCTAATTATGCCTTCGTCATTCGGGTAAACAAACAACCACCCCTCGCATCACGAGTTTTGTGTTGGCTGCTCCTGGCGAACAATTTCAGCCGAAAGAGGGGCAGACTTGTACGAGAATACAAAGGCTGGAGCTCGAGCTTCAGTGGCATTTTTCGAAGGGGTCGCGCATTCATATAATGCAGGAAAGGAGATCACAGGAGCTCCCACAAAACCTCGTTGAATAGACTTGTCCACATGGTGATTCGCGTTGACGCGGTTTTGTGCGTCCACCTAGCCAGTTAGGTCTGCACGAAAACCCAGGATTACTTTCCTCCATGCGAAAACACCTCTGAGTCCCACCTCACTCGGCGCTCTTTGGAACCAAGACTTCAACAAGTAACATCGTGCGATCGAGCAAGCGAGATTTATGACCGTGGGTTACAAAAAAAAAAAAGCGAAATTTCGTGCGTAAGTGTTCCTTAATTTTGCTCATAGAATTCAACGAATGGGGGCTATTTATGACGCGCACCAGTCTTATATCCTAGCACAGTGGGATGAGGCCGGTGGAGGGGGCGTATTGTATGACTGGAAGTGAGGATGGTCGTAAATTAAATGGTTGCTGCAAAGGCTTCAGCAACGCTTCATTGCGCAAAAAAATCCTCTCTTTTCATTTTGCTGTGCTTGCTATCTCCATGCCATCTCATGCGTCACGACCCCCCGCTAAGCTTTGTTTTGTGCTTGCCAGCTGTGGGCGAGGCCAGTTTGAGCTAATACCACCAGCCTCCCAGATCAGTTACTGCAGGCTTCCCCTGAAAAGCAACCATACATTTACAAAACTGTTCCAAATCACCTTTCTTGGGGACAAAGAAATCTGAACAAACGTGAAAACTCCAATCAAAAATAACCAATCATCCAATTACCACTCGTCACCAAAGCGGTGGAACGCATAAAATAATCCGTGACCTCGGCATCAACGGTTATTTACAAAGGCGTTTATTCGCAGAGTCCTCCGTAAGAAAAAGAAGGTGCAATGATGACACCATCGCGCCGCAACAACGCCACGTGTCGATCCTCTTTCTACATCGTGGGCGCCAGCGAAGTTAAAAAGACAGGAGTCGAAGTGGCGACGACCCTTCCACCGCCATCAGCAGTTTCATCCGCTGGTCCAAAGAAAATGCACCTGTGGGAAGAGCGCAGGGCATCGTGTGCAGGATCGCGTGCGCCGGCTAAATCAAGAACTTCTATGAAAAAATGTGGGAGCACAGGAATGACTTCCGTCAAATGAACAGTGAACGAAGCGCAGAGGCAGAACACTGTAAGCGGGTTGGTCACCATAACAGTCCCGACGGCGCGGTGATCTTCTAAAGAAAAAGAAACCTTAGCCGGCAGCTCTGGTTTGAATCCTGGTACACTCAACAGACAGTGGAAGACAACAACCACATCACTGGGAACTCTGCTCGCCCTCAACTCCAAGGACTTGCAACGGCTCCTGCCAAACATCTCGAGCCTTCTCACCCCTGTAGAAAAAAGCCGATCAGGCTTCAAAACTTCGGATTTCTGAATATAAATATTGATCTGAGTTTTCTCGTTTTTTTTTTCAATTTCTTCTTATCCCAACTAAGCAGACTTCTGCCGAATGCTCACCTTCGAAATAATACAGATATCTGTGCTGCACGCCCTAAACCCGGAGAGTAGAGCTCGTTGCTGCGTTTTATAGCCTGTCTGCATTCCTTGGAGCGTGCAAAGAACGCAAAAGCTCAGGTATGAGCCCTTTGAGCCTGGGAAAAGCCCCTGTCGTCAATAATTTCGCAGAATGGACTGAGCGAACACAATGGCGGGTGAGGAACCGCCGAAAGTGCTTCCGGGTGTCAAACCTGACTGTGAATGGAAAGGTGTTTGAATAAAAAAAATACAAAAAGGGCGCAATCTCCACACATGCTATGCCATGTCTGTATGGAGCCCCTAACTGCAGGCGTGCTGGCAAAATGATTAGAAGCTCCTTAAGTTCTCAGGGCGCCACAAAATCTTTGACAGCATTCCAGTTCAAAGGAATTCCCTTTTGTCAGTGACTAAGCGTCGCGCAGGGCAGGAGCGGTGTGTTTATTCTGCCCCTTTCCTCCTTGGATTCCACTCGGAAAGCATTCAACGTATAGCATGGCAGGAAATTATATAAAAGCTGATAGAATATGTTGTCACTACATATTTAAACAAACTTGAAATCCGTCGAGATGGTGCATTGCTATTGGAAACTTCTTTAGCGCTGAGCAATACATTGAAGGGGCATTCACAGGCGCCCATCCCGTATTTCTCATTCTTGTGAATACTTTTGTTGCGCTCCATAATTTTCCAATCGCCACATTTATTCATGCAAAAATGGAAGCGTCGTCTCAAGACAAGCATTTCAATGCAGGAGAGAGCGAAGGGGCACTTGATACTCGCAATTCGTGCTGCTCTGTCGCCTTGGAACTCGCACAATTTATGAAGGTGGAATACAGTGCTCATTCTCCTTCGGTTTCATACATAAATGTAGATTAAACTCAATTTAAATCACGATATTGCGTAATAAAATTCCCGGGAGTTGCATATGTGCCAGAACATGCTGCACAACTCACTTTCACGCACTTTTAAATCCACGTTCATTTATTTTGAAGAAACGTGAATTACACTAGATACAGAATAATGAAGTTACGGATTTATTATTCACTTGTTCCTCTCAATATTCCGATATGCGTTCTCTGAGAAAAGATCATACGAGGTTTCTAGCATGCAAGAGCATAAATTACTCACTATACTTTGGCATAGTCTTCGAATGGTGTACTTTATAATGGCATTACCTATTAGCATCGCAATTCAAGCCAGTGCGATGCATAAAATTACCATTATATCACTAAATCTTTACGGGTTTTTTAGGATAAACCCCTAACGTTCGATTGGAAATTCTAACTTCAAAATATGAAATCACGTCGACGTGAACGGCATTAGCTCCGTGACCAAATACACTGCAAACAAATTTACAAATAGCTTTGAACCTTGGAAGTAGGTATTATACCTTAGCTTCTTAGTCATGTTAGCATTTTAATGTTGATGTTTCATCTCAGTGGTGCATTTTATGTCGCCATTTCATTCCGTGCCTTTGTGTTAAGGTTATCACTTTTATTCGAAGACATTAGCAAGTGGTTTTTATGAAGAACCTTCACTGGAACGAGTTCCAAGGGTGTGGGGAATCATACAGATTTGCCATTTGGAAAATCGATTCTGTGGCTTCACAAGCTGGCACCTACGCGATCACAAAGCATGCCATAAAATGAGACTATAAAAATTTGTAACCATAGGTCAGCAAAATAAAAAAACGCCCTTATTAAATAAGTTTTTTTTTTTCGCACAGAACTCACAAGGACCCAGACTAACCAAAATTTTGCTGAATCGAACAAGGAACTCGCTCGAACTCAGACTCACCGTGGCAAAACTCAGCCGGACTCACTCGGACTGAAGCTTACCTAAGTATAACTCAGCTGGAATCAATCACTTTGACTCACGCCTTAACCTGAGTCTTTCAATTTCTCTGATAGGCTCATCAGTGAATTTACCGAATTATGATCGGAACACATCTCTCGTTCACGCACGCGTTGATGAAAACCTTTTGTGTGCGTTCACGATGGTGAAATCTTGGAGCATGGGGAAGAATGGAAGGGTGGTTGCTATGCCCTCATGACAGAAATAGAGATGATCTTTACCGATCTACGTTAGAAGAAACCAACGAAAAACACGAATGCAGCGTAGTAACCAGGAAAGACAAGTGCTGGATTTAAAGTTAAGTGCTATAAAGAAAGGCGTACAAAAATGAACCAGGAGAACATGCTTGAAAATGCTATATAAACCACAGCTCGCACAATTAACCGTATTTTTTTTCCAACAAATGTTTCAAGGTGGTATCAAGCAGTCGATTTCCACGGAACACTGAAATATCAATGCTAGTATACCCGCTATCTATACCGCGAGTTCTTTATCTGTGAGTAAAGCTGGGGGATCACTCACACATGAAACTTCACTCTTTTTTATTTCAAAAGCTTCACGAGTTTCGCGTTCACTCTTAATTTTTCATTTGCCAATGACATTAAAAGATTTCAAAGAAATTCCTTTGTCATGCGGCCGTGTCTCCAGAGATCAGAGGTTCGAGGTCTAGTGACACCAATATAGGCAGTGTGTAAATTCTTCAGGCACAAAATGAACTCTTCGCTTCTCTCTGAGTCCCCATTATATATGTGTAATTGGCAAAGAAACAAATGAATTGAACGAGAAGATTTTCAAGCCTTAAAAACAAAAAGGGCAAAGTGCAACGCATGTATAAGTGATACTTGAGTTGGCCTTACAGCAAGATAAGGAGTTCACGTTGCTAGATAGCCGTTGCACGTGGCGTTGATCATGGCAGTGTGCTGTTTGTACCGTTTTGACACGATTCTTGCATTTGTAATGTTAAGTGTGCAGCTGTGGAACGCATCAGCCTATTTTTCATGAATGCGTTTCTGCTACATGGGTTTGTGCACCTTCCGCCATAAAGATTGCGCTCGATGTCCTGTCGTCAGGTTGAGCTCGTTAGTTTGTTCTTCCAAAAATAATATTAATCAACTCGCCGAGCAAGTTTCATATGTGGTGTCCTTTTTGAAACACGGTTGTGACAAATCTGCATCTGTAGTTAGTTGAATTAAGTCCGGGATGAAAACTGGTGAAGCAAAACGCAGATTGCTATGCTTGATAGTGCGGCGTGGAGCATCGCACGGTGAGCAAGACAAAGTACGTTGAAAATACAAGCTCACGCTTCAGTGTTTTATCCCCATTCATCTTCTGTGCGTTACTTAACAGTTCACCCAACCTAATTTATGGTGATCACCATTTCGTCCAATATAATTGATCTTGCTCAACCTGCCGATACAATGGGGTTCGTTTCTGTTAGATAGAGTATTTCGTATAAAAATTTTAATTTTACCTTTCTTTGTTTATTAAAGGCCGTGCGTGTGGTCCAGCTTCTTGACTGTTTTTTTTTTTTTGTAAATATGTCCTAAACAGCTAGCTCTTCCTCAGTTATAACAATACCTTCCATACACATCGCTCTTCTACCCTGCCCGTCCCCAGTTCTGGCCCCCACCCTTCGCATTTGAACTGCCGTTGCTCTTCGATTCACTTGCACAGTCATAATTATGAATATTCCAGTACCGACTTTCCACACCTTTCATCATTGTTCAAAGCCCGCCTCATCTATTGCATATTCTCGTCAGCTAGAATGTGTCGACAGTCCTCGCCAAACACCACCATCGGCGCTGTCACTGACCGGCATTCGCTGATGTACAATGAACTCAAAAGTATCTTAAAATCCACGTTTAAATCTATTCCAACATTTTAAGAGCACTCAACGAGTTTTGTTTTTTATAGTCCACTGATATAACTTGAAATGTCAGGTGAACTAATTTTGATGCGTTTGTGAAGTGGACAGAATTAAGGCCAGACTGGTGACAGAAGGTGAAAATAAACGTAGGTTAGCTGAAAAAATCCTATTTAAATAACGCGCCGAGAGAACACCTCATGGTGGCGGCGGTGCGCCGATCTGCTAGCGTCGGAAGCGGCGGCGTAGCGAAACATGATGGCGGTGGCGCGCCGACTTCAGGCGCACACCTCTATTCGTATTCTAGGTCAGTCTATTCTCGGAATTGTGTTGAAGGTTGGATGGTACATGGGTTATCGTACTTGGCATCTTGTCATTTTGCAGCTACATTTTCAGATTGTTCGCAGTGATGACATTATGATGGCCACACGTTATTCGCTCGTGTCACCATGTCCCCGTCTTTTACATATACCTGAATTAGAAAAACACAAAGAGAGAAAAGACACAGCAAAACGCAAGTTACCGGGCGTGCGTATGGTAGGGACGAGTGTATTTCCTTATTTGGACTCGTTAATGTTTACTCATATATCCACCGCTTGGCCCACTTTATTCGAAGCCGACAAAGGCCATTGAGGAAAAGGGCCGCGTACCTTAAAAACTGCAATTAGGTACCGCTAAAAAACTATGCAGTGAAGTTTTAGTAACGGACGAGATACTTCGCAAAAATGTGGGCCGTAGTACACCGTAGACAAATGTGACATCTTGAAAGCGAAACCAGGAAAGCTTTTCGCGTTTACGTGTCATGAGCAATTGCGACTGCTTATTGCACTGCACTCTATTACCTGTTAATCTGGTTCCTACACAATTTGAATAACAATGCTAGGCAGCAAAACTGCAGCATTCCCTGGGGCATGGAAAGGCTTCGCTTGTGGCGCTACCGCGCGTACTTGACACGCTTCGCATCTGTAACCGGATCACAGCACCTCAGACTACGCAACTAAACAAAAAGTTTTTAACGGCGTGGCCAGACTTTTGCGTAGAAATTTTGTGGCCAGATTTTTGTGTAAACTTGAAATATAAAACTGTGGCGTGTGAAGCTTTTACAATTTTTTTATTTTCATGAAAAATTTTTTATTGTACATCACTTATCATTGTCGCCACGTAGTTGATGTTTCAATGTTGCCCAACTTTAAGTGTTTGATGATTTACAGTGTTGCCTAATTTTCTTTATTTTGTAAAGCCAAAATTTGTGCCTGTTTAAAATGTAGTTACCTGTTAGCAGGTCAATCAATGTTTATACCTCGATAATTGTTCTTTTTTTACTTTGTGTTTTGTCAGGAGCGAAATAACATTGCATGGTGTATGCAAGTGTTGCTAGACTCGCCCAAACTCCAGTGTACCCAAACCTCGCTAGACATTGTTCTTGTCGATTGTTGTTTGTCGCGTGTCAATCATGCTAGCGAGTCATGCCGTCACTGCTGTCACTCTCCGATCCTCTTTCCGACGCGCCGTTCATGCTACTGTCGTCCGGGTATTTTGTTCATTATTTCAATAAACTTCTTTACAAGCCACTTTGTGCTTTCACGGCTCTTATACCGAAGTCCTTCTATTTTGTTACACCCCTACTTTTCCTGTGGTGCTTGGCCGTGTGACGTTTGACTTATGGACTGCAGAAAAAAAAAGCGTCATTCCATTCCATAGGTTTCAAGCTTTTTTTCTTTTTTGATACTCGAATGCTCGCAAGTAGCCTTCGCTCAAGAGCATAATCGAGAAACGTTTAGTGAATTACCAACGACGAAAGAAGTTTCATTTTCATCGCAGATTTCATTTAGCACTATCAAATCACTGTTGCTCTACTGTTGCCCTGCTGTCAAACGTTTTTTCATTGCGTTACCTCTGGTAACGGGACTCGCGCCCCAGCAGTCCACTCGCCAAGTTTTGAGCTCGAGCGTAGCCTTTTCTGCGTCATTCGCGAAGACTTGCGGAAAGACAGTGCGTGCACTCTGAACGAAAATGAGCGCCCATCAGAGAGGCCTGTGTGTAAGACCAAACTCGTTGGGGAATCGCGTATGGCATTTTCCCCCTAGCAACAGGCAAAATAGGTGACATTCGATTTGTAGGGAGAATGAGGGGAAACGTTGCCGATTAATGTTAACTGTGAGGGAAGACACAAAAAACGCCAATCAAAAATTTGATTGCCACATTTCTCGACTTTCTCAACGCTAGTCGGTGAAAGCTATTCCGCCAAGCGTGTTAAGCAGCCGTGCACGCCGGCAACAGTGCGCTCCGGCTGCGCGCGTCGCCTCAAAACGTCCGCATGACAAGCGGTCGTGGTAGCTTTGGGGCTTCGAGTAACCCGTTAAATATGTGCTTATGCAGCGTTGTTGATTTTACGTTATCGACGAGCAGTCGGAAAGAGATGCTTTTTGTGAAGTGGGACACAAGTTGGACTGACGTCGTCTGCTTACTCCAGTGTCGTCGGCATCTGCTGCCAAATGCCGTGAAAAGATCTTACTTGGTTTACGCGTGACATTTCTTGTAGTCGGATAGCGGGAATTGATTTAAGTAAGTGTTCGTGTTTTTTTATGGCCATCGCCGTGCCTTGCCGTGCGTTAGAAAAAAGAAGAGATGCAATATTTCAAAGACGCGAACGTTTTGTTCTAGGGCCCCAATGCATTCCCCAATTGATTAGACGTCACATCCAACGTTTTCTGATGGCCTACAGACGTAGCGGTCAGAAACGAAGTCGTTAGCGCTTCGGGAGAAACAAAATATATTTCATGTGGCGCAACAGCGTGCTTAGTTTGTTTTATTTCTTATTCTGCAGATCAGGAAGACCAGTGCCACCAACAATCGAGGCTACATCCACCACCGCACTTCTCGACCGAAATAATCGTAGTGATTTCGGTCGAGGGGACGCAGTCTCGATATTCGGTGGCATTTGTCCTTCTGCTGAAAACGAAACCTAACATCGTCATGAGAAGGAAGAAAAAGAAGCGCGTGCCCTCAATCACGCGACGTCTCGCATTTCATCGTGGACGTTGTCATGAACCGGTGGGTTCCCTGAGTCCCAAGAGGCCTGTGAGTTTCTCGTACCTTTTTTTCCTAGGAGCAATAGCTTGCGGTTTTCTATTTTACCATCATGTGGTAGCAGTACGCTTATTTTGAGCTGCGGAACGCCAGGAGAGTATTGCTACGGTATTGCTCTGCGAAAATTTAGTTAGTCGCGCTGCATGCGCAGTTAGTGCTAAGAGCGGCCATCGCGGAGCGTTTAATCCCTTGAAGTATGATTTGAACTCGTACGTGAATAGGTCTAATCATGTAGAGAGAATAGGCAGACAAATTAGCAGATCTTCTAATTGAGCTAGAAAACACTTCTTTTTTTTTGCGTTTTTGAATTTGAACACTCGGCCCTTTACTTCTTTAAAGGCTCTTCTATATTGACTGCTGTTTGCATAATCTACATTTTAATATTCATTGATCCTCCCATTGATTCAATTGTCAGTACTATCCCACTTTGTGTTGGTGCCTGTAATTACCTTACAATATATGTGCCTGCATGGCTGCTGCATATTAGTGCTTGCTGTTCCCTCTTTGCAGGTGGAAGCCTAGACAGATAAACCATGCACATGACTTCAGTATCCTAAGCTATTAAACGAGTGCCTGCATACTGGAAGATTTGCTCTTTGAAAGTAATCTTCCACCCTGCAGGCACTCATTTCATAGCTCAGGTTATATTGAAGTTGTCCACGTAGTTGATCTGTCTAGTATCACCTGTGAGAAGGGATAGTCAACAGTGTAATTGTCATATGAATATATGAGGTTCACTAAAATTTCAACAGTAAAATCTGGAAAACATTATGCACACTTGTTTTTATGAAAATCATGCTGAAGCACAGCTGACAGCAGTCATCTGTTCATTGGCCTATTATACACCTACTGCAGGACGAAAGCCTCTACCAATGATCTCCCATTTACCCATTCACGATCATGCAACTGCCATTATATCCCTATGAACAACTTCATTTCGTCACTCCATCTAACTCGCTGCCGTCCTCGCCTGCTCTTCCCAATCTGTTTCTTGACTGACCATCAGTTTGGTCGAATACATGTCCAGTCCAAAGTCATTTCTATTGCTTAATGTCAACTAAAATATCTGCTATCCCTACTTGTTCTTTGACCTATCCTGCTGTCTTCCGGATGTGCTATACTTCTAATTTCTTGTTATCTTGCACATTGTGTGGTCCCTAACTTTATTCTTCAAGCTTCCGCCCCACATGCGTTCTTTAATTCCGTGATACGACATTTTTCTTTGGTCAACACTATGGATCCCAAATCAACTGGCACACTTGCAGATTATGTACCCTGTTCTGATATTGTTGTAGTTGATCATGCAACATTTCTTAGGGTGTTCTGGATGGCATGCATAAGAAAGTATTATTTTTTTTAAGCCTTTGAATATCCTCTTTGAGTAGATACACCTTGTGGCATTTTCTCAACAGAATTTGAGTGAATTATTGACCCTACTTATGAATCTTGCTTATAAATCCTGATTATGATAGTCATTCTACACCAAACGTCTCAGCCATTTTGGTGGCCATCTAAAATGTACTCGAAAAGAAAAAAAAAACATGGTGACTTACTGAATTGAAAACAGTGAATTTCTAGAATATTTTAAAGATAAAAATTTTTGGGGGTCATGGTGGATACTTCAGAAATTCGCAGAATGGTGTCTGAGTGGCGTTTGAATGTTTATTCTGAAAGTATCAATTGTAGTTTGAACAACAAATTAGGTTGACATTTTGTGCAAAGTCATCTGTATAAGACTTTTGAAGCTGAGTAATATTACTGCCATTTTCACCATATATCTCTGGTAATTTTGCCAGCATGTTCTATATTTTTGGTTTTTCCCTTATATTATTACACTGTGGATGATAGTCTCATTAGTGAATACTTACTTTATGAAAGGTATATTTCTCATTAAGAATAGGTGAATGCATTGCATCTCCCAAAACGGTTATGCGAGCTGAGGCTAATGGAGTTTCTTGTGTACTTGTTTCGTGACTAATACTTCAGCAAGCATTTTGGGTGAGCACTATTGTTTTTCCCTGTAAAAGCCTTTTTATGCATTCACTAGATTGTCTGTTGGGAGCTCGTGCAATCTATTTGGTAAAGCTCAAATATACAACTGCAAAATACAATGAAAGACAACTTGGCGAGCTTACTTTGTCAAAAATTTTCCTATCCCCCTCTTGTTTAAATTGTGCAAATTGTGTTAATTCGATATGAAGAATGCAGCCAATCTAAAAAAAATGATTCGAACTTCTGTTGTCATCTTTGTGGCCAAGAAAGTTCTCTGGATGTTAGATCAGGCAACACAGCTCCCTCCCGAACTTTTAAACTTCAACATTTATGCTTCAATTTGCTCTTTGTCTGGGGCTATATTTGTTTGGTTCAAACACTTGTCAATTTTTGCGGTGCATTTGAAGAGAGGTCATAGCATGCACAATTATGAGTATGTTTCTGGCTACACTTTAGGAAGATTGATAGTCGGCCTAGTTGGAAAGAGTTCATCATTTAGCACGAGACAAACGAGGATGAAGCAAGGAGTACACAAGGCTAAGTGCAATCTAACAACTGGTTTACTTTTGAAAATAGTATATCTGCTCAAGTAGCCAACACTACATATTAGTTTCCTAGATGTGAGTTTGATAGAGTTTGTTGCTCTGTACACGCTGCTCCGAGGAACTGTAATCATGTGAATTGTTATATGCGCGAGTAATTTTGTTTTTGATAAGATCGCGTAGATCATGTTCGCTACATTAGCAGATGTATTTTTAGAAATAAACCAGTTATGTTGTGCTTGTCCATGTGTGCCTCTTGCTTCATCCTTGTTCTCCTCGCAAAGCGGCAAAAAGATGATGGCACTTGCTTGGTTTTCCCATTAAACGAATATCCTTAACACAAGAATTTTCTTTCCTCAATTTTGTTACTTTATTAGATGGCCATCTGCCATATAACTACAACATTAGGTCGTAATTCATTGAATATGCTGGATATTGTTCAATCTATTCTCGTTTGCTGTGGCTGGTACAGTGTGCACCAAGTGCAGTGCAATGTCGTGGAGCATAGACTTGTTCACAAAGGCACCATTCCACTTTGCTAAAGTATGAGTCAATGGCAGAATGATGTCTGCGTTGAAACGTTTATTCAGAAAGTATCGTTTCTAGTTTCACAACAAATTTGGTTTTGAGTGCTCACAAGTCATTCAATGATAAAAAGTTGGATGGTTGCCACACACACCTTGCTTTCCTCTTGCACTCTCTAGTAGACTATGTTTGACAAGCAATGCAGAGAAGACATCCAGAGGAAGCCTTTGTAAGCAATATGCAGCATGACATTTAAAAAACTTTATTTGGTTATAGTAAATGATGTGGTTTCTCGTTCAAGTAATAAAGAATTTCTTAGCTCATTACGCATTTGCCTCTTTCCCCTTAATTACAAAATAGGTGCCTAATCCACTACGTTAAGGCTGAGGGTTTGTACAAAGTGGGGCAACCCCATAGTAATTAATGGGGACAGAAGTCATATTTTGGTGTTCGCGTGCCTTCAATGGCTTTGGGAATGGCAAAAGCAGTATGAGCAAGAAAAGCAGTTTGTGTCGAGACTTCTTGCTTGAAAAACAATCTTGCAGGAAAAGCAGTCTTGCAGATTTTTGCAAATGGTCCATTGAGGAATGCCTGCTTCTGACACTTCATATGTTGGAGCAGTGTATTGGCCAGCTCAAGGAAAAAATGACTAAAGATATGCAGGCTTGATAAGTTGCTTATCACTCATTTGTTTGTTTTTCTCTGATGCTTAAATGAATTGTGCATTGTACATATGCCTTGTCATGATAACCAAGTTTAGCTGCATGGTCGCTATTTTTTTAACTTGAGCCTCTGTGTAGCTGCCTTGACACTTGTGCGGTCTGTGCCATGTTATGGTTTTAACAATTTAACTTCATTGCATGTTTCTTGTGCGCTGCAAGAAAGCTTTGTCCATCGTGCCTGAGTAATCGTTGCATTGGAGAAAGCATGCACTGTCTTTGGGAGTCACTTTCGAATATATGTGGTGAAACATTTTTGATCACTCTTCTTTAGAAATGTTAAATGAGGGTAATGAAGCACTACTAATTGGCAGTTTTAGCTACTGATGTTTTATATTAGTATGTATAAAGTAGAATATCACTCTTCTAGCTGTAGCTGCAGAGACTGAACGTGAGAAGAAAAAGTGGATGTGTATGTCTTCTTAATTAGGCATCTGAGATTGATGAAGTATCAATTGGTTATGCTTTGGCTTATTACGATGTTGCTTGTACCCTGAGAATCCTACAGCTCACTTGGTGTGGCTTCGAGTTTGGGAGCAGGTTCCAGGTTGCACCTCTAGTTACTGAAATTGTTCAGAGCTTATTGTAGTGGTGCTTTGGCACCCATTTTTTACTTGTTCTATATACAGCCCACCAGCACGGGTGCAGAGCTGCACCAATTGCGCCAATTCGATATTATTCTCTGTTGTTGCAGCCAGCTGTGCGAAAACCGTAAAGTTTGCTGAAATCACATCACGGGGCACCAAAATGCCCAGCCAGCCTCAAAATTTTCTCAAGTGCACTAATTTCCATGAAAATAAAATGCAAACCACGATGGCCGCCTCCAGTTCGCACCATCAATCAAAGCGCACAGACCCTATCTATAGTGCCTAGAATATACTTAAAAATTCTCGCAATCAACCAGATAAAATAACGAAGCTAAGTTCTCATCGGTCCACTGATTGCAGCAGATACCTATCGGCGTGACAACGAACTATCAAGACAAAAATGCATTCCTGTAGCTACCAACGCTCCGCAGGAAATGTAAATTTCCTAGCCTGAAAAAGCAGCTATGGCTTGTTAGCAACTAAAGCTGGAAGGTTATGCTTGACAAGCGGCAAATGCTGGTGTTGCCAGCAACCATGTTGATTTAATATGCAGTGGCACAAAAAACACATCATTTTTTGTTTTTGGTCTTGAAGTCCTTGCTTGGGTCCTGGCAAACAGATATCCGGTATCGTCCGCGGACCAACGGGCGCACGCCGTTGTTACTTTACCTGGTCGAACACGCCTTGCAAGTCAGCCAAAGCTGCACCTGTCGTGAAAAAAAAAGGATGGGAACCGGTAAAAGGGAAGGGGGGGGGGGGGATATAGTGATTTGACATTTTTTTTACTTTAGTTCTAACCCATGCAGAGGCTGCTGCTTAAGCCACCTTTGCCGCAGCACACCAGTGCCCTGCGGCACTGCACATTTTGTTCATTTTGTTCATACGGCATTTGTACACCGCATAATTCTGAGTACCAGTATAATCACTGATGTCTAAATAGGCTACTGGCAATCATTTGGAGCAGTGAGTGACATTTACACTTCCATCAAAGAAAGAAAAAAATTCGCACCAGTTTTTTTTTTTTTTTCAGCACTGCTCAGTCTTACAAATCTCTCGAATTTCATGGTCGTGAGCTTGGCAGATTCATATTTAAATTCGCAGAGTGCCTCAAATGATTTGACAGACAGGACAAATGCAATACGGACGTTATCATTGTATTCTCAGTGGGGTAGCTTTAAATACTACTTTCATTGTAATAGCAGTGCTCATGTTCACACTGCACGATTTAGGTGATGTTGAATGGTTTATGCATTTTTGAAAAAATGAAAGCCTTTTTAATCACACTTCAAGATTGGCATTTTATATGAAAAAATGCATGTTTTTTCGCCATAACCTGCTCCATGTGCTCCAAAAGTAACACTTTGCTGCTCCGAAAATTTGCTCCAAATTGTATTTCGGCTGTTGCACCCATGCACAAGTGATGTTAATTATCTCTGTTGCCCCCTATTAGCTCTTTGACTGTATATTTTTAATTATTTGTTTGCTATGTTTTCTAACTCGACCCATTTCCAAATTTCGGTCATGGTAATTTGTGTCTCTACACATGCAATGTTCTGAATAAGAATTATTCAGCATAAATTTATTCAGCATTTATCAATGGGTATATTTACAAAGAGCTTAAATGAAGAAACTACTCAGTTTTTTGTTTCATAATTGCATATTTTTTTACTTGCTTTCTTAAGCTTGGTTTCTTTACTGTTAAGACAAAAGAAATCAAGATTGTAGGTAAGCTCAAAGTAGGTAAAAATTGCCTTGAAAGAGCACATGATGGCCTTCTTAAACTAAAGAGCTTATTGTCTAAAGTCCCGTAAAAGATTGTCACCTGGCCGCTTGCCATTGCATTTTGCATGAGTTCACCAAAGCCACATACTCAAAATAGCCATAATTCCTGTACTCTCTTGATAGAGTTTGGACATCAAGTTTAGATGAAGTCAGAATAGGACGAAACCAGATCAGGATGAAATTATTTCCACAAATTCCTTAACATGTTATAAATGCAGTTATCTCATTTAAAAGCTGATATACCTCATATAGGTATTGTGAACTTAAGGTAAGCATTTAGTATGGGTGCTGAGCATTTTGAGACGTCTTACATGACAATTTTTTTATTGATTAAAACGTTCTATACACACTTCACTATTATTTGCATTCTATAGGTAATTTGGAGCAATAAGAGCCATTAATGATTGATAACCATGAACATTAGGTCGTATAAGAAGTGTGTCCAAAAAGAGCTCTATGTTACACATTGTCGTAGTACAAAACAAAAAGTATACAACCTACTATAACACTGATTGCATATTTAAAATTGGCTTAAAAAGCTATGTACGCAGAAAAGTTTTATTGCCCCAAGCTTCAGAATAAATAAAGAAACCTTTTTTTTACATTTAGCATCCTAACATGAAGGGCTTCGAAACCATTTAGAAGCGAAAATTAATTTGTGGTTTTGCAGTTTTTCACAAGTTTACAATGAGCACCTAGCCAGAAGAATTTTCCTAAATGGTGCCGTAAAAGCAGAGTAGCACGGGTTTGATGATATTCAAAAAAGGCCCTTGCTGACTTCGCATCCTCCTTTGTTTGTTGGCTCATCTCTTTTACTGGCCGTGTACTTCACGCCATGTGAGGAGGAACAGTGACAAGCATGAATACCTGTGAACAGTCAAACAGTTTTACACCTATAGCACATAGAAGGCAGAAGGGACAGGAACACAAGGATTGCGAGGACTCTAGCTCTTTTTTTGTGCCATAGGTATTAAGATGGAATACCAATCTTCCCATGCTATTATTCCTTCAAGTTCAAGTCAAACGTTTTTTTTTTTTTTTTTTTTGGTGGGGGTAGATGACTTGTTGACGTCATGGCCATAGCTGGTCATTGAAAATTATCAAAAGGCTGAGAGAGGAAAAGGGATCATTTCTTTGAATATGTAGTGCACCTGTGGCTCATAGGGCTGCCGTGTTTCACATTGATCATGATGCCACTCTGAACTTGATGCGTGTGTTCACTTATATTATAATACTTTTTTATAGGAGGTTGAAGGCTGTCTAAAGCAAGATAGGGGCTTTTTTAAATCAGGGCTTAAGGTTGTCAAGAAACTGCCATGTACATGTGATATACGATGACTGAAGTCCTTTGAGAAATTATTCACCCGTCTCATTGCGAAAGCCTCAGCAATGTTGGTGAAAACATGCTTTATATGTGCACTGGTGGGAAGAACGGTGTTGTAACATACTAGAGATTGTGCAAGATTGTGATTGCAAAAATGCTTCAATGTTATCAGTGCTCAAAAATGGTGCTCCTTAAAGAGCCAATTAAAAGCTTGAGGGGAAGAGTGAGGGCACCTTATTAGGTCGTGGTATAGAGAGGGGGAACAGATGTCACAGAAAATAAATACTGGGCACCTCAGTTTTCTTGTTCTACTATGTGGACCCATGATGCCACATCAGGAGAAGACTGAAAGTGTTCTGTGGTGTAGATGCATCATTTTCAACTGCTGAAAACTTCCGCATCACCTTTTAGCATGCAATTGACAGAATTTGCAGATTGCGAGTCATAAAGTTTTCCTAATATAATATAATTAATTACAAGTAATTAATTGCATGTTATTTATTACAAGTAGGTATGGCAAAGGCATGCTATCGCATCCATCATTTAGTATCTTCATAATCTGTACTATCTCCATTTTTACATTATTTTTCATGCTAATACTAGCTTGATTAAAATGGTTTGGCAAAACCGGGCTTGTTCTTATGCACACATACAAAGAAAACATGAGGCATTTTGCTTTTTGATTCCCCTGCAGCCTTTAAACTGAACAGCATGCTGTAGCTGGATTACCATATGGACAGTTGTATTTTCATTCATTCTGTTAACCTGGTGCCTCTGCATGGTAGCACAAGAAGATTGCCATCCTGCAATATATCACCACATTTAAGCTAGTTTAGAATAATTTGTGACCAGAAGTGCTCCACAAGAACTGCCAAAGGAAAAAACATTGCCATAATATTTCATGTGTATGTATATGGGAGCTTTCCTAGAGCCGTAAACTAATTGATGAGAATGCAGGGGCCCCATGTTCTTTGTACTTAAGAGATTAGTGCAGCTTTAGGAAATACAGCTACGGTATCTGAATCAAAAAAAGATGCCAATTCAGTCATCATGATCAAAAGATACATCATATTCAATAGCTATGCAACAGAATTGTACCAAAATTAGGTTTGATGTCTCAATTCAAGCCTAATAGCCTCTGGGAGCTAACAACATGAGTAAACTATGCCAAACAAGTGCAGTTTGTGGGAATAGCAATCAGATTACAAGTAACTTATTTTTAGTGTAAAATATAAATATTGCAAATTAGTAAAAACAGCGGCTATAAAGTGTAGGGTACATTTGACTGCTCGTCTGAAAGGGAATACCTTATATTTCTCAGTTAACTCCAATCACTGCCCTTATCATTTGGTATTAATATAATTATTAACCTATATTGTGCTGATCAGCAGCTTTCACACCTTTTTATTCTGCATTGTTTTGGGCGTTTTTCTCCTGCATTCACACTTTCTCTGGTGGTCTGGTGTTGGTGCCTGCAATGAGCTGACTGGCAAGTAAAAAGATGTGCGTGTGTGGGGTATGCACTCTCGAGCATTGCAAGCTGCCATGAAAAAGAGCTCTGGGGCCATGTGCTCCCGTGGTCTGTAAAATTTTTGACCGTGGCTATAAATTCTTACAGACCTAACGGATATTTCTAACACTCTTTCTACATTTTACAAACTAGTCAACTGCCGACACTCCTTATTTTTGTACACTGGTGGTAAGTAAAAGTAGTTCACTGGTGCATTGTTTTTGCTTTGCAGATTTCTACAGAGCGAAAGGTGCATGAAATCACATATGTGTGGAGATCATCCTGATTGAATAAGATATAAGGTAAGCGAAAAAAGGTGTCATATATATTCAAATTACTGAATCGGCTCTCTACATTTTCATGTTGTCACACTTTAAGAACAATTTGGACAGCAGGTTTTGTCCAAAAAATGTGATATTTAGAAGGTTGTGGTTCGTCTGCCATACTTGCAGAAGTTAGTGCTCTTTTTGTTCAAATAGTATCGGGAAATTTAACATTCCTTTAGGAGCACTAGGAATGTCGCCAGGTGCTGCCAACTGAGACACACACTCGTGATTACTTTTGAAACCAATTTGACCCTTCGTATCCCCCCGGCCAAGCTAGTCAGGCAAATATTTTTTTCGTATATCCCCCTGACTTCCAGCTATGCCGATTAGGCCAATATAGTGGACATCGAATAATCCATCACTACAATGATCTCAGCAACTTTTTACATACAAAAGTGAGAATAAACCAGAAACCTGCCAAATTAGCTGTATTTCTGTGTTCCCGGCATCCAGAACTCCATTTACTTTGGGTTCGTCATCCTTGATCATACATGGAAACTTTGCTTGCCAATAAACATCTCAACACTTCATTCATTATCATCATGACTATCTGACATAATAAATTTCTTCATCATCACTTCACCACATTAATTATCATCATCATAAACATTCACTTGGCTACTGGTTCATGGCTGTGATTCAATAATTTCATTGTTATTCTTCATTATCACCTTAATCGTCATGTTCAAAGCTTTTGTCAATATCATTATCCCTGTTCAAGGCCCACTTGCTTGCCCACAGCTCTTGATTCTACAGTATCGTCATCTTTATCTTTGTTGATCATCATTACCATGCATGCATGGTTATGTTCAAGCTGAATACTTTCATCATCAGCAGTAGCATTGTTCAAGACGCCTTTGCTTGTTGATAGCTCTGCTTGAACAGAATAATTATTGGTGCATTATTCTTGAACAGAATAATTAGCAGAGAAAATATGAACATAGCTTCTAAAATTACATATAATCATATGTGCAGAGCCACATGGCAGTGAAACTGGTTTGACTACCATGGGGCATTCTGTTAGCATCTTACACAGAACTCTGTATGCCTGGCGTCCACAAAGGTAGACAATGCAGGAAAAACCAAACTTGCAAATTTGCTGTACTTGGACAAAAATAAGGTGAACCCTTCCTTTCTTCAAATAATGCTGAATTATCTAATAAGCATCAGGAATTTGGGGTGAGCTTATCGAAAAATGTAGGCATACACCATGACTGGCGAGTTCAGATGAACACCATTGTTCTGCGGGCTCTTACTGCTGTTTCTTCACTAGAGTTCACACGCTTATAGATGTTTTGATGAAATGCTGAACTAATGCCAACAGTTCAAACCAGTCTTTAAGGCAGTGCATTGACTATAGCCCGATCCCACTACTCTGATGAGTTTTGCTCACATATGTGGATGCCAGGAAGCTAAGGGTTCAAGTATCTTGAAGGCGACAACTGCTGCTAATGATCAGTCATAAGTGCCCACAGGTGTGGAGCTTAATGCATTTTTGTAGAAACGCTCATATATTTGGGTGTACCTCTCATCTTGAAACACTTGTAAAGTAATCTAGAAATGTTTGTATTTACTAACAGGGGTGTTCTTATGGTCGTAGTCATGTCAACTCACTTGCACTGCTGCCTTCTCCAACTCGAATATACGTACTTAAGCTAGACATCCGCTCATGTTTTCATTTGGACTTGTGCATGTTCATCTACTCAAGGTAGTCATTCATGTTTGTGTAAGCATCTACTTGCACCAAGCACTCATTCATCCCACTTTCCATTGCTAGTAGTTTCAATTAAGGGATTCCCTCACTTCCAAGTCCCCCTTGCTCACAATCACCAGCACTTGCGTCTGCAGTCGTGACTACTTCCACTTGAAGGTAAAACTACATGCTACACACCTACCTGCCAAACAAGCATGCTACACTCATGCACTGGTGTAGCACTAATAATTAAAAGTGCATGTAGATGTTTGATACTTCTTGATATTTTTTTATGAGCACTGCCACTGGAGTGTTAGTCTCATTGCTACTTAACATTTGTTAATTATTTCAGCCATAATGTTCTGATGTTCATGTTTTTAACTTAATTGCATAAAATTATTAACCATGTCATGACTAATACCAGCATAAATTCTGCCAAAATTACTTGCATGGTACTAACTCTTAGTGTAATTTTAGAAGAGGGTACTTCATTGCCATATATATTATTGTATTTGTTCATTCTCTGAGGACAACTTGGATGACAAGATATAGTCAAACATTTTGAAGGAAACAAGTGTAAATTAAAAAGCTAATTTTTTGCATTAAAAAGAACATTAATGAGAACAAATAGAAAATGATACCAAGAGAAGTATAGGAGATATTATAAAAAGCAGTTGTATTATAATTGTGAAAAAAAAAGTGGACAAAAAAGTTACTTGCCACCGGCAGGATCTGAACCTATGGCCTTTGCATAACGCTTTCGATGCTCTACCAATGAGCTACTGTGATGGTCATCCCTCCATCCACTTTGTGGGGCTTGTATATATGCATTTAAACATGGGAGGATCAGTCAGCACTGCCTATTGCCATTGCGGCGAGTGGGGAACACTCTATGTACCTGTTGGCATCATATAGCTCGTGATTTTATACAAGTTGAAAGCCGAGTGATAATCCCTCGCATACTACTTGAAGGCACCAAGTAACTGGAATGAGACCCATGCTATGAATAAAGGAACAAAGTGTGGATTTAAGAGTTTGTTTTCTTTGTTAGATGCAACATAAGTGAAAACTAACTGATAGTACTGCCAAGAAAGTATAGGTGATGGTATTTGAAGTATTTGTAATGTAAATGTGAAGAAAGAAAAGTGGACAAAAAGATAACTGGCCACCGGCAGGATCTGAACAAGTGACCTTCAAATAATGCATCCGATGCATTACCACTGAGCTACGGCAAAAGTCATCCCTCTGTCCACTTTAGGGGGTATATATGTACATTATGCCGTTGTTGTACTTATGTTTGTTATCTATTTATTTGTAGCATTAGGACCTATGGTATTTTCTACGACTGTATTGTCCGGAGGGGGGAGGGTAATCATTTCAAAGTGTAGAAACTTGACATCTGCGTTGTCAAGAGAACAGTGCTAGATTTTATGCGAAGAAAAAGCTATTTATGGCTACTTGCACAATTTGCGTCACAGGGGGCTCGCATAATGCTGCAGCAGGGATCAGCAGAGATTTGCGACGAAGTGTACTGGCGTAGTTCATGGGACGGTGACCGTAAGCAAGGACCAAGGAGCGAGAGCCATCCCACAGGTTTTACTGCCTTTCATTTTCCTTTGTGTCTAAAAGTGTTCACATTCAGCTGCTAACCATGTGACTGCCTCAGTGTCTGCTGTTCTTTTAGCATGCTGAGGCAGCCACTGAGAAGATTAAGGGATTAGTGGTAAAGTATATAATATAAGGAGGATATAGGGAGGAAAAACAACTGTCATGTCCTTTGGCAACATAGCACTTTGAAATTAGCAGTTGACTTCTGACCTAGCTGGAGGCATCTATTTTAGCATTACTTTGAGGAATGGTGCATGCGTTGTTTATTCTTATTGGTTATTCATGAATGCTATGATGAATATCCCCATTCTAGTGCTGTGCCTTTAGTCTTTACTGTGATTGATAGGGTGTTTTTTTGTAAGCGAATACAAAAGTTTTAACAATCCTATGACAATGATGCTCCTGTTGCTCTTACATGAGTACCACGCGACGATACAAATACAAGTTTCCTGCAGTTAACATGTTGCTGTTGTGAATAATTAACAAAATTTGCTTGAAAACTATTATTTAAGTCAAGAACTTATAAGTTATAGCGTGTGCCAATTTAAGTCATACCTAGTTGTTTTTTTTTCAGAAATCACTGAAATTCTGCATAGTTCGAGATATTCATAATCGAACTTGGTGGACGAAGTTTTAAACTAATCTTGCCTGGAGCGCACACTCCTAGCGCAGCGAAACACAGGCACCAAATTTAGAAACCCGAGATGCTTTTGTTGTTTTAGAGTCCTGCATTCAGGGGGGGGGGAAAGGGTTTTTCTGGCCGATTATTAGTCAGCGGTGTTGTCCATAGATATCTTAATTTGGTTTTACAGAAGAGGTGAGTGCTCTCCCGAGTAGTCAGGTTGCATCGACATTTTCTATGGTTTGATGTAAACAGAGGCCCCCCTGCCCCTTAACGTAGCAGCTGTCAAGTAAGTATTGTAAACGTCATACATCGTTTTTGCGGCACGCATAAGACGCTGACTGGCTCCCCGCGAGAACTATTGGTCATTACCCCTCTCGCTTTGTTGTTGATCTGCTCCTAAGGTGGTTTTGAATGCTTATGCCAGGAATGCTTTTTTTTTTTTTGAGGGGGAAATATTTAAAGCACCCTTATCAATTCACTCTTCGCGACCCACGGTTCCCCTCTAAAAACTGCTCGTGCAGCATCACCGAAGCTTTAGTGCACATAGTTTCAGGTGCTGCCTGCTATGACGCATTAGTTTCTTATGGTGTTTAGGCAGGTATTTCGGAGTGATGCGAAATTGTTCTGAACTAACAATTCTGATTAATTTTATAATGCACTAGTGAATTTATGATTCAATTTTGGCCTTACCAGATACAATGTTGCTAATTACTGTAAAAAAGTTACAAACAAAACTTTCTCTGTCAGGGGCCTTTAAAAAGTCAATTAGTTTAAAACAGCATTTTTGCAACATGCAGGCATAGCCACAAGTGCTGACAGTTTCTCACACCTTGGATAATATTTAGGCCACAACAGCAATTTACACCACCTAGATAGCCTATAATCTACCTGAAAAAAAAAAATGCACGATACTGGGCTTATTCATATCTTGCTGCTCCTGAATGATGTATGCTGCAGCATTAGGCATGCAGGTTATATCCCTGATGGCTTCTGAGCGTCCACTCAAAAAAATTTTAATGTCTTGTGTTACATGAGGTTGAAAACTTGCATTATTTATTTTTATGTATTTTGTGAAAACCCAAATATTTTTCTCTTTGCAACCTTTCGGAAGTGATTTCTAAGTTTAGGATCACTTAGAATTGCAAAGCTTGTTGCAGTACTGAGCTACATGAGTATTGCCCTCAGGGGTAGAAGTTTTTGTATTTCATTTTGAATGTATTTTAATTGTTGATTAATTAAAAACTAGTTAGCCACGTTTTGGAAATAAATCTTTCATATGCTGTATAGTTGTTAATAGTTGTCATATCAAAAAATATTTCTACCTTTGTGAAACTTATGTTTTCTAGTAACTAGCTATGAGTCTAAAGCAAGGTTATGGTGAGTAGTTATTGCTCCATTATTCCTGGAAACAACATTAACTAATTTTGAAAAAAAACTAATTGATATATCTTAAAAATGATTGTATATTTGAAATCAGCAAAGAACACGAAAATGCCTGTGAAGTTTTATTAAATCTGGTAAGGGAAATCTTGATGACTTTTAGAAAACCGCTTTCCCCCTTACACTGTGAAGAGGTGTGAAAAACTGTTTTGGCTCTGTGCAAGAAGTGCCGCAGTGGCCTCCTCTGTGTTTTGTTCTTCCTAGATGATGAAAAAATTGCTATTCCAGTTTTCTTGTACTCCTTTTGACTAATAGATAAGCACAGAACACTATGCACGAAAGTAAGGTGATGCACCGGCACAAGTCGGACTACTTGCAGCTTTTCATGGAAACAGAAGTACGCAGTGCACTGTCATTCAAAATTTATCGCTCCCGTGTGACTGGTTGTTCTGGTCTGATGTCATAGATTGGTTGTACTTCATGCGTGCCTTGCGTGATAAATTTTGATTTCGGCCATCGAGCTTGATGATTAATATTTTGGTATAAGTACAACTTTATAATATATAAACACTAGCCCTCATGTAAATAATTTGAAAGTTAATTGACAAATTTGTTAATTATTCACACCAGTGTCTTGTTAACTGCAGCAAAGTACTTGAACACTATACCTTTCATTGGTAGTGAGCAAACACTTAGTGTTGTTGGCTCATCAAAGCAGCAATGTCTACAAACAGGTGCTAGGTTTGGTATATCTTGAGGAACGATTTAATGGGACAGCATGCTAAGACACTGCCTGTACTGACACATACACATTATTATTTGCTATGCACAGCTGGCACAGTACAAGAAAGAACAATATAAAGAGAAGTTGTTTTTTAAGGACTCGTGAACCACCGCTTGGGCTTTGTAAGAGAGCACATTCTGTGGATGTCAGGCATTGCTGTTTACATCTCAGCCAAATCTTGCTGTCATGCGCAGTAAATAGAGTTGAGAGGCACAGGTCAAAGCTGCCATTTTTTCATACAGAAACATGTGCTCACTCTCTTCAGACCTGTTGTTTGATGTCAAACAGCAGATGGCATACTATTATGTAATAGTCAACAGAAATTTACAGCATTGTTTGGTTCACTTGTGCTTTTTGCCACTGGGTGCTGCCTTGGGCTGGCACTGCACTTCATAGTCTGCTAACATTACACGTAACCATACTCATGCCCACAGTAATCACAACAGAAGAGAGTGATTGTGTTGTATCACTGTTGCTAACGTAGCTTCTTTGAGCTTTTTGCGACCATGGACGAGTATAGCCATCAAGATATTTTTTTAGAGTAGGAAAGCTGATGACTACACTCGTCATCAGCAATGTGGAATCAATGAGGATTTTCTGCTATAGTTGTATTAATTAATGTAATGAGCCCCACTTGTCCATGCTTATTCTATCGAGCTTATTCTTCCTCCTCCTCTTGTTCTCGCCTTTCATTGTATTACCTGCATTGGTACCATGCATGCGGTAGCTTTGTACACAATAATAAAAAGAAAAGTTACTTCACTGAAATAATGGTAACATTTTATTCAGAAAAGAACTTCTACATGATGAGGGAAAGAAATTGCTAGGTCGTTTTGGCAAGTTTTTTTTTCTTTGGTTGCGAAAGGTTTGAAGGGACATTAAAACCAAAATCATTGTAAATTGTCTGAATAATGGTCTAAAAACCTCATAGTGCTACTTTAGTACCAAGCAAAAGCTTATTTTGAAATAAAATCATGCTTAAATGGTCTGCACAGCATCAATGCACATAAGCACTAACCTGGACGAGCTTTCTGACGTAGTAGTTGCCTTGCCCAATGTTTCCCCCCTTACTGCACTGCCGCCAACGCTAGCAGCAGCAGAGCAGAAGTAGTGGGAGCCACAGCAGCAACAATGGCCATCAAAGCTTGCTGCGATGAATGTCGTTGGTGAATCGGACATTAAGACATTGGCTCGTCACACTGGCTGAGAGACACAGCACTAAGCCACTTCCAGCATAGTGGTGCATTTTAAGGCACCCGGTGAGAAGACTCCTCAGTTTCTTTGCTGCAGCACAACCGGCGTACACAATTCGGCCATCTGGCAACATCACATGCACACAGCATTTTGTCGAACTTTTCATCAGACTTTCATGAGCTTGCAAAGCATATGCAGCATTACGGAATACTGAAATGACAATCGAGACGTGACTGCATGAGTGAAGCGCAGTCTGATGGAAATGGAATTACTCGCATTGTTCCCCATGGTAATGCGAAGTATTTTCTGTTAATGAATCGAACTGAAACAGACAAGTAGCATTTTATTCCAGGCTATGACACACAGAAGATTTTTTTTATTGAAAATTGTTTCATTGACTCTTGACCTCATCGAGATCATTCGAAAGTGTCCCACTTGTGGTGCATATGGTGTCATACATTTACTCAATTTCTTGTTAAGTAGAGCACTGCTATTGATAATATTGACATTTGAGATGTTCTCAAACATTGATCTTTCACTCTGACATAAATTGTTGTCTGCCTTTAGTGGCCCTTTAAAGTGCACAATAAACCCCTTTATCTTGCTGGATTGTATTTTTTTTTTTTTGGCAATTGACTTACTTGCAATAAACTTTGATGCTGAGGTCATTCAATGATTGCCCATAACACTGGTTCATGACTCTTTTAAAAAGCACTCAATGGCAATATTTTTTGCCCATCAGATGAACAAGGCACATCGATAAAGTTATTTTTTTGCAATTCACAGCACGCAATAGCTGTTATGTTTACCAGCTTTCATATAAAGTGTTGCAGGGTCCCTTTAAAAAATGTTACTACAATGATGTAATGAGAGCTTTTTTTTTTTGTAGTTAACAGAATTTTTAGAAATTGGTTGTCACTTGTAGCTCATTTTGTTGCATTACTCAAAATTCCAGACATTACTTGAACAAGAAATTGGAATACGTGATTTACCAATTAACACATTATCACTCACGATTTCCGATTTAATGAGTGTATATAAATGCAATAACAACTGTGTACTTAATTTAGGTGCATGTTCAGGACCTCGGCTGCTAGAAATTTATCTTGAGTCTTTCTTGACGACATGCCTCGTAATCATGCCATGGTATTCCTATGTAAGGTGCCTAAAATAATTTTAGTACACGTATGGCAGTTCATGCTTTAAGACAGTGAATTATAAGGTATAGCAACTGGGAAATGATTTTGAAACTAGCACTAGTTAGGAGCTAAACAGTACCAACCTTGTGATTAAAACAGTGTTTATTATAACTTTTGAAGTTATTTTTTTTGAAGGTTAACAGATGACAAAGTCGAGAAGAGTGTAGCGTTTGTAATTCTGGTTTAGCTGCATTGTAGCAATTACGATAGAAGTATGCACAATTTTATGGTGTAGCAAAAAAAACGAGCCCTTCAAACATCCCCTTTTTTGTTTTAAAATATTTCATATATACCTCAAACCCTAATATAATGAATTTGGATATAATTATCAACTGGTTTTAATGGTGTAAACTAAAAAAAAGTCTGGCAATATAGTGTTAGGAATAAACCTTTATAATGAGTTTGTGGATATAACAAACTCATTTTTGTCCAAGATACAACTTGATTATAGTAATTAGGTTTCAGTGTACCTTCAAAATACTTACATCAAAGCTGACCTTGTTCTCTGAGTATAAACTAGTGAGCAATATTTGTGAAATCTTTTTATACCAATCATGAATGGCAATGTGTAGCATTAAGTATGGTTTGAGTTTGCAGTTAATGGATAATTATTCAAATATTCATTCAATTATGATGCCAGTAATCAGAACCTTTTACAGTAATGCTGCTCAGGAATTGGGCTAAATGTCATGAGAAAAACGAGACTTCAACTATAATATGCCATGTTTCTTTTCATTATATTATTTCACCACTATGAAAGTGTGAGCAGTGCTTAATGAAAAGAAAGTGAAGAAATTTGGAGCTTTCGCTAATGTGATAACTTTTGGGTTGTTCTCTTTATTCGGTCCTATATCCCCATATCCTCTCCCCCCTCTCGTGCAGCTTCATCTGCCCAGTGCATTTACACTCAAACCTCACTGTAACAAAGTTGCATCTTACACAAAAAGAAGTGGTTATATCCAAAAATTTGTGACAAAGGTATATTCATAACAATATATAGCGAGACCATTCTTCATTCACTTCGTTATAACAGATGTTTCGTTATATTCGGGTTCGTTGTATCGAGGTTTGAGTGTAATCTTTCCTTAGGAATCAAAGCAACAGCAAAGTGTAAATTTGAGGGCAACAATAATAGGCACTAACAGACAGCAATGCCAAGAAAAGTAAAAGGAATGTTATTAGAAGTAATTATAAGGTAACTGTGAAGAAAGGAAAGTGGATGAAAAGATAACTTGCGGAAATCACTATTCGAAGCTGCAACCTTCAAATAATGCATCTGATGCTCTACCACTGAGCTACAATGGCGGTTGAATGGATGGATTGATATGGCTGTACCCTTTAGATCGGGCAGTGGCTAGCGCCACAAAGCCGTAATACCTAATGAACCAAAAACTAGATTTATTTTTTCCTTTAAATAGTGAGGTGGAGGATTCATACTTTGTAGTGAAGGTTTTAATTTTCACTCGTGCCTTGACTTTAGCCACCAATCAGATAAACTTCTTCCAGTTAATTCTATCCCCTTTAAGTCTATTTTGCCCTCCCTGTCCCTAAACCCCAGTGCTTTGAAAATCTCTGCGCCATCATCCTGTGAAGCCTCTTTACAGAACATTATTAAGTGTTCGGCATTTTCCTCTTCCTCTCCACACACACTGCATACCGTGTCTACCCCTTCATATTTGGCCCGATATGTCTTGGTTCCCAATACTCCCGTCCTGGCCTCAAACAGTAGAGAACTACCCCGAGTATTATCATAAATCTTTTCCTTGGCAATTTCCTGCTTAAAAGTTCGATAGATCTCTAGTGCGGACTTCTTAATCATGCTGATTCTCCACATATCAGTCTCAACTTCCTTCACCTTCTTCTTAACCGATAATTCTTTTTGGTTTGTCCCCCTGCTATTTTCTAAATATTTACCAGTCAATTTTCTGGTTCGCTTCCTCTATTTTGTATCGAAATTCTTCATGTACAAGTAGCTGAATACTTTCCTAGCCTAACGCTCCTCCCCAATTTCTCTCAATCACTTCTCAAATTTTATCTTGCTGCTAGCTTCCCTGCCCTCAAATGATGTCCATCCCGTATCACCTTGTACTCCCTGATTTGGTGTATTCCCGTCAGCGCCTAAGGCAAGCCACCTATTCCACGTTGCTTAATTTCTAATCTGGCTTGAACTTCTGATCTTAGCACAAGACCGCATTGCCGAACGTCAGACCAGAACCATGACCCCTTTCCATATTCCTCTCACTACCTCATATCTCTTGTAATTCCACAGTGCCCTGTTTTTCATAACCGCTGCACTCCTGCTACCTTTAGTCGTCACGTATATTTCATGTTCCCTTAGGTACTCGGCCCCATTGCTTATCCCTACAACCAGATATTTGTATTTATCTGTTATCTCTAGCGTGACCTCCTGTATTCTAAGCTCACTGCCTTCATTATCATAAAAATCATGGCTGCTGATTTTTCCTTACTGAATCTGAAATCTAACCTATCTCCCTCATTACCGCAGATGTCCATCAATCTGTGTAAATATTTCTTGTTGTCGGCCATTAGCACTAAATCATCTGTGTACATCGATGCTGGTAGTGCCTATTCAACGAGTTTTCCTTGTTCAATGAAAGAGAGGTTGAAGCCCAGTCCACTTCTCTCTAATTTGGCCTCTAATCCTTATAGGTACATCATGAATAACAAGGCTGACAAAAGACACCCCTGTCTAAGCCCTCGTTTTACTTCTGTAGGCTTGGATACCTGTATTCCCACTTTATAACTGCCTTGTTACCTTTATAAATATCCTTTAAAAGATTATTGACCCCATCTTCCACACCTAGTGTGACCAGTATTCGCCACATGTCCTTAACAATACTATCGTACGCTCCCTTGATGTCCAAAAATGCTAGCCACAGAGACCTGTGTTCCTTTTCTGCTATTTCGATGCACTGTGTCAGTGAGAACAGATTGTCTTCCAATCTCCTGTGTTTCCAAAACCCACGCTGCAGTTCCCCCAGCACCCCCTCATCCTTTATCCATGCCTGTAGTCTTTACTTTATAATCTGCATCGCCAGCCAGTAGACCACTGATGTCACTGTTATAGGATGGTAGTTGTTTATGTCAGCTTTGTCCTCCTTTCCTTTATAGATCATGCTCATCCTGCTAAGTTTCCATCCATCGGGGACTTCACCATCGATTATTATTTTGCTCACTCCCTCTCTCAAAGCCTGCTTAGACTTCGGACCTAATGTCTTTATCAGCATAATTGGAACGCCATTTGGCCTGTTGATGTACTACTAGGAACCCTCTTCTCAGCCCTTTCCCACTCTCATGAAAATGGAGCCATTGCGCCACTTGATTCATCCTTGTCTATTGTGGTGCATAAAGCACTTTATTGTTGAAATTTTTCTGTCAGCCTTGTTCTTATATACTCAATAGCTTCATCCCCTTCCAGCCTAGCACCTTGAGCTGTAGTTATAAACCTCTGCTCTAGGCTCGTCTCATTTCTTAGGGAGTTTAGATGGTTCCAAAATTTCGCAGTTGTCTTTCTATCTTTTTTATGTACTTCTGCTAGCCACTGAGCTCCCTTTCTTCTAGTCTTTTCATTGATCAGAAGGGATGCATCCCTTCTGCAGCTTAGAAAGATTTCCCATTTTCTTTCAACATCATCTGTTGGTTCACCCCGCTGCTTAGCATGCCTGTGTTTCCCTAGAGGCTTCCTGACGTTTTGCTATGACTCGTTCTAACTTGCTCATCCCACCAACTTTTGGGTTTGTGTCTTCTTTTCTGGGGTGACATGTCACGTGCCTTAGCAAGCTCTAGCTCAAACACTCTAATTAGATTCGTGTATGTCCACGCTATTTTATTATCCTCAGTGATTACTTTCTCAATTTGTTTAGTGGTTATTTCAATTTGCCTTCCTGAATAAAAATTTTTCTGTAGTTGCTCATCTAGTCTCCTTCCCACTTTCACTGCTCTTCCAAAACTTAGCTTGATACGTTTGTGATCACTACCCAGACTTCTGGAGCCACCTTCATCTATGTGCATTCCCCTGAGCTTATCATACATCCTATGTGACATCAGTGCGTAATCTATCGTCGACTGCAGCCTTCCTACCTCCCATGTTATTTGCCCTTCACACTTCTCGGTACTGTTTCAAATGATGAAATCGTGTCTTTCACACATATCCATGATCATTTTGCCTGTTGGGTCGGTATACCCATCTATATCTTCTATGTGTGCATTCATATCTCCTAGTATAATTATCTCGCACTTTCCTCCTAACTTCTCAATGTCCTTTGATATACACTCTACCATGCCTGGTTTTCCTCTCTGGCCTTTGCTCCCGTCCTCAATTACACCAAACCAAGGAGTGTCATTTGGCCTGCCACTTTCCCTTTTAGCCATAAATGTTCCTTGCACTCCTGCTTGACCCTTTGCCAGTCTGTACTTTTATGAATGAATGCCCCCATACTACCCCTCTTTGTGCTGCCTTCTGTTCTATTAATATATTCCCATGCGTAGTCCGGATTGTTAGGAGGTTTTTCCATGTCCCTAAGATGTGTTTCTGCGAACCGTATACCATCGGCCTATCCTCTCTTAGCTGTTCTTCTATCTCTTCCCACTTCAGCCTGTTCCTGCCACCCTGCATGTCAATATACCCTATGTCTGAATTGGCTTGGCGCTCATGGCTACGTCTATTTCTGCCTTGAACACTACCTATCTTGGATACTGGTGCCACTTTGGAATCGTATTTGTCTATACCATCTGTCAAAGAATCTCCCTGGTTGTTTTCTCGTTACTAGCTATCTTGCACCCCGAAGGGCCCGCGTGCCCCCCAAAAAAGCTACTGCGCGTCCTGCAAGTAGCCAACCCACCTCATGACCTAGCCGCTCATCGAAGTGAATTCTGTCTCGTTGAAAACCAGCCCACCTATGCACGTCTCTGTTTATTTCCACCACCTCAAAGCCTTTCTCTTGACTCATCCATCATATCTATTGGTTTGCGTTGACAACCGCTCTTTGCTGGTTGCCGTCAAGCAGCGGTATCTCTGGTATCACGCATATCACTACCTGTACCTGAGGAGAAGTGGCGCGCATGTCATCGAACCCTTTCGCCAGTGTGGTCGCTAGTCCTGCCATATCTTCAATATAGACATAGTTTAAACCCCCTGAAATTATCACGAGGTTTCGTCTATCAGCTGTAGTTTTGAGTTTTGTGCTCGCTTGCCTCATGACTGCTTCCATCTTGCGTCCTGGTAACGTCCCTACTGCAACCCTCTTGTCACCTGTCACCCTCTTTTTGATTGCTTCTGCACATCGATTTAAATTCAAGTCCCCAGCGATTATCACTTGCTGTGACTTCTCAGCTGGAGCGTCCTGCACCTGGGGGTTACTTGCACCTGTGACACCGGCTGCTTTGTCCCCTCCCAGCCCCACAACTACATTGCTGAAACTGGGCTTTGCAACAATTGAGCCAGTTGAACCTGTTTTTTCCAAACTTGCTAGCTCTTTCTTCTGTGCCGTTCTGGTTGCCGGTGCCCTACTGTTCTCACCGTCGGCCGCTCCTTTGTTCACCTTGGCTAGTGCTTCCTCAGCAGACTTCAGCCTTTCTCCCATTGCCCTCCTTTTTTCTTGCTATTTCACCAATGCAGTCTCAAGCTCGGTGATTCTCAACAGCAGTTCACTATGGGCAACCATTGTTTTCTCCATTTTTTCCTTGACCTCACATTGCCTACACTTCGCGTCAGCCTTTTCTCCATTTGCTTCGGTGGGAACATCAGTCAGCCCTACCTGTTGACATTACGACGACTGTGAAACACTTTTTCCTCATTTGGTATCATGTTGTACATAATTTATTAAAAATATATACGAGATGGCAGCTGACCAATAATTCCTTGCTTAACACCTCATGGGGTTAAGTCTGCCGGAACGAAATCGTCTGTATCGATGAAAGAAAGAAATCTTAATGTATGGGCTCGTTTTAAGTATCCTTTCATCCACTTTTCTTTCTCACATTACAATTACTTCGAATAACACCCCCCTATACTTTCTGTGGCAGTTTTGTCTGTTAGTTCTCTTATAATGTTGTGTCTAAGCAGCAGCAAATGTGTCTTCGACCTCAACAAGTGGCCTCTACTCTTTCCAATGGTGTATATGCAAGCACTTGGTTGCTATTATCATACATGCTCGAGTATGGTTGCTATACTGAATGCAATGAGAAAGTTATGTGGTCTTTCTAAATGCAAAAAAAATCGTTCTTGTTATATTAGGTGTACTGCAAGTCTCGCTAATCAATCCACTCTCTCAGATCCTTGCATAAATATCATTCATTGAATGTGGAGTATTCGAATAGCCCCTTCGTATGCATTTTGCTTTTTTACAAAACCATCTTGATATGCAAAACAAATGTGGCAACTTTTGTGGGAGAGTCCCTACATTTATTTCATACAGTGTACAGTTGGGAATATCTTTGGAGGTATTTTTTTGATGGGACGGAAAAATTATATTACTGTTTGCTTGGTTTTTTTTTTCGGTAAGAACTTTCTCGCAAAATTTTCCAGTGTGATGTTTAAGAAATATTTTAATGAGTAGAATTCTAAGTTCTTAATTTGGCTGTGTTTTCACTACACAAACTCTTGATAAAACTGTTTGAAAAAATCATGTGCAAAGGCAGTGAAGCACCAACATTTACCATGTGCATTTGAATAAAATAATGCAGCTTCCTAGACTACTGCCAAAGATGAAGCACTGTTCGAAAAGCTTACATGCTGCCTTCACCACCTGAGTTCCTAACCACCTCCTTTTATGAAAAGTATGCAACCAATTCATGGAGACCGATTGACACATTTTTCAACTCTGGTAATATGTAGTGTAGTGGATTTCATAAACTGAGGAAATATTTGACTGTGGTAGCCTTAGCTTAATTTTCAGTAAACAATGTTGTCAACATCTGTTGCATTACAGATTACTGCAGTTGCTTCTGTTTTCACTAGCAGTGACATATTCTGGGTGGTGGCCAATGCTCTGCCTAATATACAAGTCCACATAATGAGTTGGTGTCCGAACGACTATCAGAGGAGAATGAGGCGGGACGAAGTGGAAAAAAGGAACAATGGAAGGACGAAGGCGAGCGGCGCCTCGTGTTCCGGCTGTTACGCGGTGCATTCGATGCTGGTGGAGATGGAGACTGGTGCGGAGGCGACAAATAACGCTGACCTTGATGAGAGGCCCCAGTAGACCAATTCCGTTCACGCACGTCGTAACCCCGGCACATCTTGCTGGCGCTTTCGGCAGAA